>OU343064.1:22286475-22597490 GCA_910593695.2 Ocypus olens | reverse complement strand
GTCCCGACAGTGAACCGTTTTTCCCATCTCTGGTTCACACCACTATCTGCACGAACTTTTTGCAGTTCCTGGTATGAAACTCACGAACTTCATGCGGTTCCTGGTATGAACCGCATGAAGTTTCCGTAGATAACTTCAAGCGGTTCACACCTCGAAATGCATGGAGTTTTTGCGGTAACTTTATTCATACCAGGAAACGCATGAAGTTCGTGCAAATAGCATTCCCGTTATGAACCGCTTGAAGTTATCCGCCGAAATTTCATGCCGTTTTCGTGATTTTTTTTAGTCCAGACTTAAATTTTGACTTAAAGTTTTATACTTGGAATTTTTAATTGTTTAACATTGTTTCTAGGTCCTAACTGCTTTAAGTCAAAATTAGTCTTTTTTCTTGACGCTTGTAACTTTAAGTCAAATTTTGACATTCATCTTTTAACTTTAATTAAATATGACATTTTTTAAAGGCCTAACGGGGTTAAATCAAAATTAGTCGTTTTTTTACGTTTAACGATTTTAAGTAAATTTCGACAATAATTTGCACACAAAGTCTTTTAACTTTAATTCAATTTGGTATATTTTCTAGAGGTTTAACGACTTTACGTCAAAATTAGTCTTTTATCTTGACGCTTGTTGACTTTAAGTCAAATTTACACATTAATTTGGACATAAAGTCTTTTAACTTTAATTATATTTGACATTTTTTTAGAGGCTTTAGGTTATAAGTCAAATTAATCTTTTTTTTCTTAACGTTCGTCGACTTTCGACATTAATTTGTTATAAAGTCTTTTAACGTTAATTCAATTTGACAAATTTTCTAGAGACTTAACTAATTTAAGCCATAATAAGACTTTTTTTCTTAACACTTGTCGACTTTAAGTCAAATTTCTACATTAAGTTGTCATAAAGTCTTTGAACTTTAAGTAAATTTAACATTTTTTCCAGAACCTTAACGAGTTTAAGTCTATTAGTCTATCTTTTGAGGCTTGTCATTAATTTGTCATAAAGTCTTTAAAAAAAATACGTGTGTATTTTAATTTACTTTAAGTTTGAAAATGATCAGCTAATGATCGAAACTCGAGGCACTGAAAAATAAAGTGTGATATTAAAAAGAAACTATTTTATTTAAAGTTAAAGTTGACTTGATTGGATTTGTCACTTTTTTGTCACTTTTTCTAGAGACTTAACGGCTTTAAGTCAAAATTAGTATTTTTTCCTTAACGCTTGTTGACGCTAAGTCAGATTTCGACATTAATTTCTCATAAAGTCTTTGAACTTGAATTAAATTTGACATTGTTTCTAGAAACTTAAATATCTTAAGTTTTGCTTTTTTAAAGCTTCTCAACTTTAAGTCAAATTTCGACAGTAATTTGGACTTAAAGACTGTTCACTTCAATAAAATTTGACATTTTTTCTAGAGGCTTAACTCCTTTAAAGTCGAAATTAGTCTTTTTTTGACGCGTATCGAGTTTAAGTCAAATTTCGACCATAATTTTCACATAAAGCTTCTTAACTTTAAGTCAAATTTCGACAGTAATTTGGACTTAAAGACTGTTCACTTTAATAAAATTTGACATTTTTTCTAGAGGCTTAACTCCTTTAAAGTCGAAATTAGTCTTTTTTTGACGCGTATCGAGTTTAAGTCAAATTTCGACCATAATTTTCACATAAAGCTTCTTAACTTTAAGTCAAATTTCGACAGTAATTTGGACTTAAAGACTGTTCACTTTAATAAAATTTGACATTTTTTCTAGAGGCTTAACTCCTTTAAAGTCGAAATTAGTTTTTTTTTTACGCGTATCGAGTTTAAGTCAAATTTCGACCATAATTTTCACATAAAGCTTCTAACTTTAAGTCAAATTTCGACAGTAATTTGGACTTAAAGACTGTTCACTTTAATAAAATTTGACATTTTTCTAGAGGCTTAACTCCTGTCGAAATTAGTCTTTTTTTGACGCGTATCGAGTTTAAGTCAAATTTCGACCATAATTTGCACATAAAGCTTCTTAACTCAACACAAATTTGACATTTTTCTTGAGGTTTGACGTCTTTAAGTTACAATTAGTCTTTTTTCTGGAGGTTTAACTTCTTTAAGTTAAAATCAGTTTTTTTTCTTGACGTTTTCGACTTTAAGTCAAATTTTGACATTCATTTGGACATAAAGTCTCTTAATTTAACTCAAATTTGACATTTTTTAAGGGTTTAAGTCAAAATTGGTCTTGCTTTCTTAACGCTTGTCGAATTTAAGTCAAATTTCAACATTAATTTGGACATAGTCTTTTGCCTTTAACGAAATTTGACATTTTTTAGAGGCTTTAAAGTCAAAATTAGTCTTTTTTTACGCTTATCGGCTTTAAATCAAATTTCGACTTTAATTTGTACATAAAGTTTCTTAACTCTATACAAATTTGACATTTTTCAGGCGGCTTAACGTCTTTAAGTTAAAAGTGGTCTTTTTTCTTGAAGATTTTCGACTTTAAGTCAAATTTTGACATTAAATCTATTCATTTAACTCAAATTTGATATTTTAAACGTCAGTTTCATCCGATTCTACAAAACGCTCGTTGTACATTTAAAATAGGATTTTAATTGAAAATAAACCATGATAGCATAAATATACATAAATATTATCAAATCGGAGAAAGTAACATGTTGACTACATCACAATTTTTTTAAATGTCGGTATGTCCGTCTGTCTGTGTGACTGTATGTCTGTAGGGCTGTATCTCAAAAACTAATAAAGATTTTAAAATGAAATTTAAAATTAAGTATTTACATAGTCTAAAACACTTTTCTGGACCATCGTTTATTTGTTTCAGATATATTAAACTATGCTCTAACATTGCTGGAGAAGCACGGATCAAATGTAATGGTTCACCTTTTTCATCTACCATACCTTCTCATCGGTGACCCAAAGATGATTGAATTTATACTAAGCTCCAGCAAGATAATTGATAAATCAAGGGAATATAAATTTTCCCGCAATTGGGTTGGATTGGGATTACTCACAAGTACAGGTATGTTATAAAATAATATCTTTGGAAACAAATGAAGTAAGAAACAAGTTTAGGACACAAATTCAAGTTTTTTTTTAAGAATAATTTTAACTGGTAAACAACAAAGACTACATGGCCATAATTTGTGATTCTTCGTGAATTTTAAGGCCATTGAAGTGGTATTTTATTTTCCATTATTGCAATATCTAAAATTACACCTGGGAAATTATTTTGAGGAATTGTTTGAGGTCATTTTAACGTCTTATTAAATCTTACCACATGATTTTCCAGTTTTTCTTAAAGTCATGATGTACAACGTTATCCGAGTATTCTAGGTTAGGTTTAAGTAGAAAAGAAGGGCGGTGGGTGAGATATACCCACCGATCCTTAGAATACAAACGAGTGTTTTACAAGTGTAAATTAATTGGTAAGAAAATAATCTAACGGTTTAATGATCCTTCGACAAACGTTTTTATTTATAGAAACTTTAGCTCGTGTTCAAAGGGTTAGAGGGTAGGATAATTTTATCGTGAATCATTTTTTTTTTCACTTTGAGAGCTCATGAGCCTGTTTGTAAATCCGCCAATGGTTAAAACATAGTGAACTTACTAATTCAGTTTATTTATGGTTTTATCTATTTTTATTAGGTCAGAGATGGAGGAGCCACCGAAAAATATTAACACCCAGTTTCCATTTCACAATATTAGAAGAATTCGTTAAAGTTTTCGATAAGCAAAGTACGACGTTAATTGAGCAATTGAGAAGCGAAACTGGAAAAGAATCCTTCGATGTTTTTAAACATGTATCGTTGTGCACTTTAGATGTTATTTGTGGTGAGTAAACAATTTTGATGATGCGAATTTGTAATTTAAATCTAATGATAATAATTAACAGTAATTGATATCGAGTCTGAAGATATTTGGCATGCCTGGTAATTGTGAAGTGAAATCCAAGACTAAAGAGTTAGCATAGTCCCAAACGAAGCAATGGGACCGCTGAAATGAGGTCGACCACACATATACATAACGGGTGCGCCATCTTGTGGTAACTGATGGTTTTATTGAATAACTTCCTTGCCCGACGTGCGATTGACAAGTTGTCGACCATTTTGGAAACGTCAAAGCAGTACAATTGTTACCATGGAGCATTACACACCAAAACAAAGAGGCGAAATTGTGAAATTGTATTTCCAAAATAATTCCTCAGTTACGCTTGCTCAACGCGCGTACCGAGCAAAGTATCGCGGCAAAAAAGTGCCTACAGCGAAGACAATTCGCAAGTTAGTGACCAAATTCAACGAAAGTGGGTCTTTGGCAACATCCACGCCCAAAGTTAAGCCACGTCCACGTCGAAGTAATGAAGTCATTGATGCCGTACGAGCCGATGTTCAAGACCATTCGACCACCTCGTATCGTCGCCGTGCTCAGGAGTTTGGCCTGTCTCCGACAACATTGCGGCGCATTTTGAGGGTCGATTTGCGTTCATTCCCTTACAAGACGCAGATGGCTCAACGTTTATTGCCGGTTGACAAGCCTCGTCGCATTGAGTACGCTCGAAACATGCAAAACATCCTCGCCAGCCAACCAGATTTTTGGAGTCGTGCAATCATGACGGACGAGGCACATTTTACGCTGTGCGGAAGCGTCAATACGTAGAATGTTCGCTATTGGGGGACTGAAAACCCTCAATTGATATTCGAAGTGCCTTTACATTCACCAAAAGTCACAGTTTGGTGCGGTGTTTGTGCCGATAGGATCATTGGCCCGTAATTCTTTGAAGACGACAATGGCGCGACGATTACGGTCAATGGCGTGCGATATAGGGCAATGATTCGCGAATTTTTGGCACCTGAGCTGGATGAATATGAAATGGAGGATTATTGGTTTCAGCAGGATGGCGCGACATGCCACACAGCCAATGAGACGATTAATTTATTAAAGCAAATGTTTCCGGATCGTCTCATCTCAAAAAAGGGCGATTTTGACTGGCCCCCGAGATCACCGGATTTGACTTCTGCTGACTTTTTCTTATGGGGGTACTTGAAAAGTAAGGTTTACGCCAGCAAACCTCAATCCCTCGCACAACTTAAGACCAACATACGCAACGAAATCACTGGTATTGACCCGGAAACACTAAAAAAAGTGATAGAAAATGCCGGAAAACGGGCGGATTTGTGCATAGCTGCCGGCGGTGACCACTTAACGGATATTGTTTTCAAAAAGTGACCAAACAAATTGTGCTGGACCAAATTTAAATAAAATGAATGATCGTACACAAAAAAATCTGTTTTTCTTACTTTATTTAAAAAAAAACTTTAGTTACCACAAGATGGCGCACCCGTTATTATTGGTGTCGGTTGAGAGAGAAAGTTTCATCAGATGGCAAATATCTAGAGACTCGACTATACATGTGGTGCTTCGTCAACAAAAACATGTTAAATCATCATGTTGAATTAATTTTAAATTTGTTTTGCGCTACCGTTCTATATTGCTATGCTTACTGTGTGTGTATTTAGTCACGTTCGAATGGCTTTCCCGGACTAACTTCGGTTGCTAGGAAACTCACAAAATAACAAGCCTGTTCTGAGTCATGACAGTCCTAGTACCGTTATGGGCTAGATAAAAGAGCAGCGATTTTTAATTATAAAAGTCGTTTTGAACTATTTTTTTACTATTTTTATAACTATTTTAAATCAGTAGTGCAAAAAATACTATACAACACTCGGATCGTTAAGTGCATTCAAACAGGTCTCGAAAATTACAAATACTTACCGAACTTGTGTCGTAATATACTATTACATCCTACCTTGGTTTATCAATAATCATGTTCTATTTTCATGCGTCGACACCATATACTGTGTGTTTGATAAAAAACGCCCAACGCCATAACTCTGTTATTTGAATGAACTAAAAAAGAAAGTCAATGGCTGTTTAAATACTATAAAATGACGGTAATTATATATTTTTTCAAAATCAAATTAATTGCCAAATGATTGAGTTGAAAGTTATTTCCAAAATGGGACCAAAGTGGACGGAAATTGGGTGTATTCATTCGACGCACCTTTGGCTGAGTTTCCGGAAGAATTTCCTAACGTTCTCATTATTTATGATGAATTTAAAAATATCTTATGATCTGTTATGTCTCCGTAAACCAGGAAGTGGTAGACCAGTCAAACGTACCCAGGATGCTATTAACACAGCCCAAGAAATTTTGGAAGATGAACCTACGATTTATCCGCGTCGTTTGTTACAGCAAATGAATTTATCGGTAGGAACATAACACAAGTAACATAACCTCAATATGTGTTACCAACTTAAATTTAAAAAATAAAAATCATGGCACACTCGAGGTTTTTTTAATGAACATACTTTATTATACCGAGTGTCTGGGATAAGGGGCGAACATAGGGATTTAACATGTAAAATTAAATATGTGTAATTATTAGCTCCCCTATTCATTTTAGAGAAAAATCGTAAAGGAATATTTTTTAGAGAATTAAAACTTGTAAATGAATCATCCATTTAATTTACGTTTGTACCAGAATTCACCTCAGAAATAATAAAAATAAATTGAACAATGTACCATTAAAAAAACCCTTGCCATGAGTTTGACAAATGTCATGTTATGGAAGGAATATTTTTTCTAGTCAGGTATCAATTCACGCATTGTAATTACTATGAACAGTAACGTTGGGCTCGTTGTACAGTGTGAACTAGCATTCTTCGGCAAAACAGACAGACTGCAAGAAGTTAAGCTTAGTTTAGTTTTTAGTTAGTTTATTAATTCGTAGCAAATGTTTAAATATGTAAATGCATATTAATGTAAGTATGTTGTTCTCCTAAAATAAAGTACGGCTAGTCTCCAATCTAATTTTGTTAAAAATTAATCTTAATATTCTTTTCTGGACTATGAATATCCTTCTCTATGACATCTTTCCCACGCTGGTATATTATAGGAGAGATAAGGATATATCTATGAGTAGTAGAGAGTTGTGATTGACTCTGGTGGTAAAATTGGTTTTAGTTTAAGAACTGTATGGTAAGCAGTATTTAATTTACTACACACATAATCAACATGCTGACACCAAGTGAGTTGCTCGTCCTCAGCAATCCCAAGAAATTTGGTGCTCTGATTTAAATTAACAATTAGTGTCTTTCTACGAAAAAACTGAATGTTTACTGTTTTATTGTTATATGGAAGTAAATTATTATTAGTCTGTATTTGATTGATCCTGCATTATTTCGCAGAATACATGCCTCCTTTCTTCATCTACTAACAGTATCTCCTGTTGGCATTGGTGTTTTTAAGAATGATAACCATGCTTCTTCAGAATTTTCTGTACAGAAAATTTAGACACGTTGCACTCACGAGCAATGCATAGTATGCTATGTAGTTGTTGGTTCAGCATTTATCAAACCCAAAACTGTTTCTTATAATTCATCGTTGTTTCTTCTGTTCCGTTTGCAAGTAATGTCACGAACTCTGAGTAAACTGACGCTACTGCAAAATGTTTTGATAATGAATACGCTCTCTTCATTTGAATAACTCAGATTATTGTTCATAGTAATTACAATGCGTGAATTGATATTTGACTAGCAAAATTATTCTCAACAGTAATATAACGAGTGCCTATGATTTTGCCGGCAATTATTAGCGGCAGGATCACGATTGCTTGTGCCGATTTTCTAGAAGCAACAAGCGAGCAACGAGTGATCCAGACGCTAATAATTGCCCAGGAAAAATCAGTCACGAGTTAGATTCGAGAAGACAATTGGCCGAACAGAAAGTTCACATTTCATAGTTTGAAAAGTTAAATTTAGTGACACCAAGTGTCAGACGTGTATTAATCTGCGCCACAATAACTGTAGTAAAAATGAGCTTACCAAGATTTTGAGAAATGCCTATGAATACCATCACTGATGAAAGCACTAACACTTCACCCGAAAATACAAACAGATCGAATTCAGGAGCAAACTGCTTAAAAGTCCGGCAATAACTGACGTTTTATATGTTATATAACATGCACTAACGCGTTGCTAGGCAATACCAACATGAGAGATTATCTGATTAGATACCACCCAGGGTGAATTGCCATGCATAATATGCAGCGTGGTCCGTTACGCATCGTAATTAGGATTTTATTGGATCATGTCATCAACTTTATTCGATTTCATTGGTTAGTAAGTAAATGAGGGCAATTGTCACTGTAACATGACTTTTGTCAAAGTCATGGCAGGGGTTTTTATTAAATGGTAAATGGTTTAAACTTATTTTTATTATTTCTGAGGTGAATTCTAGTACAAACGTGAATTAAATGGATGATTCGTTTATAATTTTTAATTCTCTAAAAAAATATTCCTTTACGATTTTTCTCTAAAATGAATAGGGGAGCTAATAATTACACATATTTAATTTTACATGTTAAATCCCTATGTTCGCCCCTTATCCCAGACACTCGGTATATTATTATAAATTAGTATTTCAAAAAGTTATTATAATTACAAAGTAAACTCTCAATTACTTTTCCCATAATTATCATATAATTATAGTCCTTAATTATAATTAATTACAAAATAATTGTAATTTAATTATTACTCTTTTGCCCAACACTGCTGTTCAAAGTTAAGCAAGTAATTTTACAAGGTTTGCTTGGATGGGCACCATTTAGAGAGAGAACGCGGCCGTCTAGGTACACCATGTAACCTTTGCACCATATGCTTTGAACCCGTTTATTACTGAAATTTAATACAGACGAAATATAGCCTGAATATGTGAATATTCAACCTGTTCGAGAAATTAAGTTTATGGCTATTAAGTTTATTACTATCCCAGCCTTTTGGGTAAGAATGTAGGCTTTGCCAAAAACCTCCAAAACATCGTAGACGCTCAATCTGTAGAAGCCGTGCGCTCACTGCCTCGCTGTAGTAGTTTTCAGAGGCCTCATAAAAGTATTATCTAGGGGTTGCAATTTGTGGGTGAAATGAGGAGGAAGTGTGATGGTAGTCACAGGATTATATCTGGCTAAGCCAATCACATCTGGATTACGAACGTAGCCAAGAGGAGTAGAACAGGTCTTCGTTCAGTAGGAAATGTTTTCTTAATGAAGTGAACAAATTGTTTTGAACCCATCCTGAAGAAAGGTCTCTACCAATTGCACCATTCGGGCAGCCTCTCATTAGAGCATGGGTCATGTTTGTTTTATTTATTAATTTATTTATCTCCCAACAGAACATGATCCATTTACAGGGAAACATTAAAATTACATATATCTAAAAATAAAACAATTCTAACTAAACTAATAACAAACTAACAATACGTTTAATATCCGACGAAAATATTTTTAGACTTGGGCAAAATATGTCTATAGAACATTGAATGCTGTGATAACTAACTAACATGTGGTGTAATGGTGAATTTGAAAAATGATTAGTGTTGGCTTTACTATAATAGGACGTTAACGAATGGCGAGTATAAAGTCGTGGAACATAAAAGTGTAACAGATTAAAATAACGAATTATCGATATGGTGGTGGATATGCTTATATAAAGTTTATATAAGTATATATCTATGACATTGCAATATGGAAGGCATTGAAAATTCTGTGAGTAACATTTCATAAGTGATAGATGTTGGAGGATATACTCCAAACTTAAACCGATATAAATATTTTTTTTAGGAAAAAATATTATTGGCGGGACAGAATGACCCGAAGCGGTCATGCTTGCGATAATTGTGATTGTATCCTCTCTTTCTGCAGACGTTAGAACTGCAATTTGCTGTTTCCATTTCCTCCCCAACACTTTCGAAATTTTGCGCAGACCCATCTTGTTCACGTTAAACAAGTGTTTGTTGTTTGTTGAAAGCGTCTGCCAGTAAATCTAAGAAAGCTGTCACATTCTCTTTATCGAAACCAAAATTTCTAGCATATGATGTTCCACAAGGTTTGCGAATTGACAGCTGATCTTTGTGTCTCTCAAGAAAAAGGTCACCCCAAGCTCGTACTGTTCCTGGGCAAGTGAATATGCCACTCTTCACATGCACCTAAAGCATTTTTGCTCCATCACTAGGAGATAAGAAACTAACTGTTTTTCGAGTTCTGCTTTTAAGAATGGTTTCCTTAAAAGCTTTGCATCTTGAACCACTTGCTCGGGGGTTTTCTTAAGGTTAAGAAATCTCTGCAGAGTACTACGAGGTACTCCCAACCTTCTTGCAGCACCTTTTACGAAAGCCTCATTGGCTTCCACAGCTGCGATGGCACGTATCATCTGAGATTTATGCCATTTTTTCTTCTAGTTGTTGCAATCAAAGCCAATGACGGTTCGCGGTGTTTTTTCTGGTACGGCCGAGGTAACAGAGGTGGTAATACAGATAGTCGGTCGGTCATGCAGCCTGCCGTTTCTGCAATCGTCCCTATCTGTCTGTATTACCACACCTGCTACCTCGGCCATACCAGAAAACACCCCGCGAACCGACACTTCGAAACACTTCTTCGTCTTCGGAATTTTTTTTTATGTGAATAACCGGATGTATAGAATATTAGATTGTTATCCAATGTGTTATAAAATAAAACTAAAAAATGCTTTGAGGGAAGAGAACTTTTAAAATGTTTAATAGAATATAAACACCAATCCCATCCAAGCAAGTTCGCCACTATCACATGTAACCGAAAGCCGTGCTACTAAAAGCAGCTTAGAATCTCCGTTATTTTGGATATCACTGTGAGAATACAACTCATGGCCTACTAGAATGTATTTTGAGCCAATCAGATGCAAGGAAATGCATAGCAGGATGTGTATCACCGCGATGATAAAAAACAAAAGTAGCGATGATATTTTATTGTGGTCCTGTCAGAATTTTAAACCTCAAAATGGACATACTAAATCATTAGGATGCAGTTTCTAGCAGTGAAATCAGTGAAATGGTGAAAAATACGACGCTCAGAAACACCGTGGGTAATAAAGGGTCGAAGTGCCGACAGTTTGCGGAGTCTTTGTGCTGCAAGAAACCACAAGACGAATTTAAACATTGCAATATGTGAGTTGTGATCAAGATTATAAAATGTTATTCGTTATATTCTCTCACTAAATATAACTCGTGGTACGATTAATAACCGATGATATTTAGTCGTTGAAACCGAAGCAGCACATTCAACTCGCGCTAGCGCTCGTTGAATCTGCAGCTCGGTTTCAACTCCAAAATATCATCGGTAATAATCATACACTTGTTGTATTACGGTTGAAAATATTTTAAAATAAACCTCACTTGTTGCAGAAGCATTAAATAAATTTAATAAAACTAAATATAGCCTGAATATGTGAATATTTGTTGGCTTAGTAAGACTTAATTTTGCTTTGCAGAGTTACGAACAGGTTGAATATATCCTGAAATATTGCATTTTATTAAATTTACCTATCAAAGGTTTGCAGACTGGAGATGGGCAGATGGTTCAGGAACCGGTTCAATGAACCGGTTCTTAGCAAACAGCGCTCAGGAACCGGTTCGGACAAAAGGAACTGCGATTCCTCTGCTCTTTAATATGTACTTGGATTTTTTTTTAAGAGTGAAAAATCAGACGCGTACCCCTACCTGTAGAAGCACCGCATGAAGTCACCTGTGTAAACTTTATGCGGTTCCAAGAGATGCGCATCAAGTTAACACCACTATCTGCTCGAACTTCATGCGGTTCCTGGTATGAAACGCACAAACTTCATGCGGCTCCTCCAGACCTAAATTTTGACTTAAAGTTTTATACTTGGAATTTTAAATGTAAATGTGAAAACGTTTAATTAAAGTCAACATTTTTTTAGGGTCCTAAATGCTTTAAGTCAAAATTAGTCTTTTTTTCTTGACGCTTGTAACTTTAAGTTAAATTTTGACATTCATCTTTTAACTTTAATTAAATATGACATTTTTTAAAGGCTTAACAGGTTAAAGTCAAAATTAGACGTATTTTTACGATTGACGATTTTAAGACAACGACAATAATTTGCACACAAAGTCTTTTAACTTTAATTCAATTTGGCATATTTTCTAGAGGCTTAACGACTTTAAGTCAAAATTAGTCTTTTATCTTGACGCTTGTTGACTTTAAGTCAAATTTACACATTAATTTGGACATAATGTCTTTTAACTAACTACTTGTATTTGACATTTTTTAGAGGCTTTAGGTTATAAGTCAAATTAATCTTTTTTTTCTTAACGCTCGTCGACTTTAAGTCAAATTTCGATATTAATTTGTTTTAAAGTCTTTTAACGTTAATTCAATTTGTCAAATTTTCTAGAGGCTTAATTGATTTAAGCCATAATTAGACTTTTTTTCTTAACACGTCGACTTTACGTCAAATTTCTACATTAAGTTGTCATAAAGTCTTTGAACTTTAAGTAAATTTAACATTTTTTCCAGAGGCTTAACGAGTTTAAGTCTATTAGTCTATCTTTTGACGCGTCATATATTTGTCATAAAGTCTTTTAAAAAAATACGTGTATATTTTAATTTACTTTAAGTTTGAAAATGATCAGCTAATGATCGAAACTTGAGGCACTGATAAATAAAGTGTGATATTAAAAAGAAACTATTTTATTTAAAGTTAAAGTTGACTTGAATTTAATTTGTCACTTTTTCTTGAGACTTAACGGCTTTAAGTCAAAATTAGTATTTTTTCCTCAACGCTTGTTGACGCTTAGTCAGTCTTTGACATTAATTTCTCATAAAGTCTTATAACTTGAATTAAATTTGACATTGTTTCTAGAAAAGTAACTATTTTAGGTCATGCTTTTCTTGCAGTTTGTTGACTTTAAACGAAATTCCGACATTAATTTGCACATAATTCTACTCAAACTTGACATTTTTTTCTAGAGGATTAAGGGTTTAAGTCAAAATTAGTCTTGCTTTATTAACGCTTTTCAACTTTAAGTCAAATTTCAACAGTTATTTGGACTTAAAGTCTGTTCACTTTAATTAAATTTGACATATTTTCTAGAGGCTTAATGCATTTAAAGTCGAAATTATTCTTTTTTTAACGCGTATCGACTTTAAGTCAAATTTCGACATTAATTTGCACATAAAGCTTCTTAACTCTACACAAATTTGATATTTTTCTGGAGGTCCAACGTCTTTAAGTTAAAATTAGTCTTTTTTCTCGAGGTTTAACGTCTTTAAGTTAAAATCAGTCTTTTTTCTCGACGTTTTTCGACTTTAAGTCAAATTTTGACAGTAATTTGGACATAAAGTCTCTTAATTTAACTCAAATTTGACATTTTCTCTAGATGCTTAAGGGTTTAAGACAAAATTAGTCTTGATTTCTTAACGCTTGTCGAATTAAAGTCAAATTTCAACATTAATTTGGACATAGTCTTTTGCCTTTAATGAAATTTGACATTTTTTTAGAGGCTTTAAAGTCAAAATTAGTCTTTTTTACGATTATCGACTTTAAGAATTTCGACATTAATTTGCACATAGTTTTTTAACACTATACAAATTTGACATTTTTCTGGAGTCTTAACGTCTTTAAGTTAAAAGCAGTCTTTTTTCTTGAAGATTTTCGACTTTAAGTCAAATTTTGACATTAAATCTATTAGTTTAACTTAAATTTGACATTTTTTCCAGGTGTTTAAGGGTTTAAGTCAAAATTAGTTTTACCTTCTTAATGCTTGTCGAATTTATGTCAAATTTCTACATTAATTTATCATAGTCTTTTAACTTTAGTTAAATTTTAAATTCTTTTAGATGCTTAATAAATAAATAAATGAAAAATAAATTAACCCACAGCATAAAAAAAAAAAACAAAAAATAATATTTTATACTTTCATAATAAAGAAATTATACCATTTATTTCATTCAAAAATTAAGAAGAGTATGATATACCGGGTGTGAATTTTACTGCTATCCCGATTATTTTTGAAAATCTACCAGTTTTGATTTATATTTACTATCGATGTGCTACCAGCGAGGAGAAAATGTGAAAATTATATTATAATGTTAAAATAGCAGAAGCCATGACTGGAAAAAACTAAAACTTGTAATTTAAAAATCAATCGATTTAGAAATATCAGAAGCAAAAAACGGAGTAAATAGTAATTGCCCACTCCCCGTTTACAAATATTTACCAGTGGTAGTTATTCATATTGTCATATTGTCAAGTATAAAATACAAGAAAAGTATATTGCAGTTGTGGCCACACTGTGAATACCCATATTATATATTTTTTAATTAATTGGAAGCCTGGAACTCATTTCTGACAATGTGGTATATAACTGTAGAAAAGACCCGTGAACCGCTCCAAGGAACCGTTCCCGACAGTGAATCATTTTTCCCATCTCTATTGCAGACTATAGCAAACACCAATTCGCACAATAACTGATGCTGCATCACACCACGTTAAAGAAAGGTTGCAACTGCTCTCTGCTATCTTACATCAACAAGTTAAGTGCTCCAAAGACATCCTCATCGCATCTATCACCAAGCTTCTAAATGATATATTTGCGACGTCCGCCGTCCCGGACAACCTAAAACTAGCCAAAATATTACCGATCTTTAAGAAAGGGGATCCGGCCAATGAAGACAACTATAGACCAATAGCGATTCTACCAGTCATATCAAAAATGATTGAGTACATAATGAAAGAACAAATAACAGACTTTCTAGAAACAAACAACCTGCCATCACTGTCCCAATTTGGTTTCGTAGAAACTCTTCAAGAACGGACGCAGTCCAAAGGTTTGTTGCGAGAACAATCGAATGTTTCGAAAACGGCCACTATAAAATGGCGACTTTTCTAGACCTTTCCAAAGCGTTCGATTGTGTGTCTCATGCGCTACTTCTAAAAAAAAATGAATCCCATAATTTTAGCCAAAAAAGTCGTGATCTTTTAAGCTCATATCTATCCAACCAGCATCAGAAGGTCTCCATCGGGGACGAAGAATCGAAATATCTCCCGAATAGGCACGGTGTTCCGCAGGGCTCCATCTTAGGTCCCACATTATTTTTAATATATATGAATGATCTGCCAAAGCATCCTATTTGCTGACGATGCAACACTTATTAACACCTCGGAAAGGTTGGATGACGTTCTACACCTCCATAATAACGTAAAAGTGATGGCAGCAGATTGGTTTGCCAGCAACAAGCTCTTTTTGAATGAGACAAAGTCGGTAGATTTTTGTTCTCCCCAAGGAAACAGGATGGACCCCTAGCAAAATCTACCAAATTTTTAGGTACAAGTTTAGATTCCACCCTAAAATTGGACGTTCATGAGGATGAGGTAGCAACAAAAGTTTCAAAAGTGATTTTTTGCCTTCGAAATATCGCCGGTAATGTGTCGCCACAAGTGTTAATTAAAGCCTATTATGGTCTGTGTCATTGCCATTTGACATATGGAGTTATAATTTGGGGTCACTCGGCCTCTCGTCACAGACTGTTTGCTTTACAGAGGAAAGCCGTCAGAGTTGTTGCCAACCTACCATATAGAGAAGACTGCAAATCCTCCTTCATCAGTTACGCTATACTGACGCTACCAGCAGTATACATTTATCAAAGCCTATGCCACGTTAAACAGAATATTATTAAGTCCGAGAAACGCAACACTAATGCGTACTCTTTAAGGAATAAAGGAACACTTAGTATACCCCTAACCAGATTCGTTAAATCCCAAACTGCCGATAATTACTACGGCCCCAAGTTTTATAACAAACTCGGAACCAATATCCAAAGCTTACCGTTACCCAAATTCAAAAATGACACAAAGGGCTTGCTGGCTAAAATGGCGCCATATACCCTTGATGAGTTTCTCAACTCGGATATTGCTCAATACCGCGTGTAACTCCATTACAGCACCATAATGGGACCACACTGAAACTACCACAATACTGTGTTACATTGAAGCCGCCATTCATTCACTCATTTACTCACTCACTAACTTATTTATGTCAGTAAGCTATCAGAGTCATAAACCATTCCACGCACATTATACGCGAACTAGAGATGAAATATCTATCACTGTTAGAAAGCGCTTCTTATAGTTGGGATGATTTTTGTAATTTGTAATTTTAAATTTAAATTTAATTTTAACATGTAATTTATTATCTACTATTAGTTTGAATGTCCGTATTGATTCACTTTTTATTTATTTATAATTATTTTAATATGTCAACTCGGTCCTGTCTCCAATTTTTAACGAAATACATTTGCCTCCGGTCTAAAAATGTATGTAACTTGCGAATAATTTTCTGTATTCTTTATATTTCATCTTAACCTGACTTGTGTAAAACCTTGTAGTTATAACATTAATAAATTATTATTATTATAATTATTATTATTAAGTGGCGCTATCTGCCTCTCAATAAAAAACATGTAACTTAAATGTTTTCAATACAATTTACTTGATTCGGTCCTATCAAAACGAGAAAGAAAAACCTTCATTATACACATTTAACCGATTATTGAATTTTTTTTAGAAAGTGCAATGGGAACGGAAATCAATGCCCAAGAAGATCCAGACTCTCCGTTCGCAAGCTACGTCAGAGAATTATGTAGCATTCTTTACAGCAGATGCTTCACACCGCTGAGATTTGACTGGATATATTATTTTTCAAAAACGTGCAAAAAGGAAAAGGAAGTCGTGAAAGTAATGAGAGCATTCGGCAACGATATCATCAAGACCCGCAAGAAGGCGATACAGAAAGAATTAGAAGAAGGTTACGAGGAGGACGAAGGCTTTGGGTTGAAAAAGAAGTTCACGTTCTTGGACTGCTTGTTAAGGTCTAAAATTGACGGGGAACCGATACCAGATGAGGATATACGCGAACAAGTGGATACGTTTGTCTTTGAAGTACGTAAGACTAACTATATTTTTTAAACCTTTAGTTAAAACTGACTCTAAGTATAGGTCGTTAATGTGGACCATTGTAAACAGTAAAAATCGTGCAATCAAAATGTTTAAAAAACAAAAATTTAGTTATTTAAAATGAAAAATAAGTCGCTTGAGAAGCGAAATTCATCATTTTTATATATGAAATGAAGTACTGTTAGTCTAAAAAAATAGTACTTAAACTTATGCCCAGAGCACCCTCTTGACTTGAATTAATGCATACACTTAAGGGGTTATCCTGCTGTAACCAGCGTCCAAACAGGCTAAGTTTTGGGACTTTATTTCGGGAAAACGGCCTTTAAAAAACTTTCCAACCATTTATCCACTGACTCATGAAAACCTAAATTAATTTTGTGTGTGTTAAAAAAAGCAAATATGTTTTCATGAAATAATTTATTAAACACTTAACAATTTGGTGAACAAGAAATTAACACAATAGTCTCGCTAATTTACCAATTACAATACAGTCCAGGAGATTGGATATATTGACTTAATTTTGTACACAATAGTTTAAGTTAGCTTTTAGAACAACTCTCTTTTCGAGCATTTGGTCTGAAAGGCGGTTTGTTTTTGGGCAGTTAATCATCGTTGCATAAGAAAAAAGCCTCTCCACCGGACCCGAAGAAGGAAAAGGAGTATTATATTTAAAAAAAATGTTTTTTATTTTGGGGAACCTTTTCAATATATCTAGGTCTCGATTTTCGTCTGCAAAATAAGTGTCAATCATCTGTTCGGCATTTGATCGTGGAAACCGTAACTGAGATTGAGATATTTCTGAATCCGAGTCTTCGAAATCAAAAAATTCTTCCTCTTTTGTTATGGTTTGCATAGTTTCAGAAGAACTTCATTCCAAGCAAAATTGTTGTGACAAGATTGTCACAAATAAATTTTTAAGTCGAGAATGTTCACTAGATGGGGCACATACAAACCACTTATTTTTAAATCGTGGGAAATCGTTAGAAACTATAATAGCATTATCTGCCAGGGGTCCAGAAAGGCTAAAGAAATTTGTAAATCGTGCTTCTACACTTTTGAGGTAAATATCCCGAAGTGGCTCACAAAAAAAAAAAAAAATGTGGCCATCATGTTACTTTCTCCGACTAGATGGTATCATAGCCATTTATATTTACGTTTTCATGGTTTATTTTCAAAGTTTTTGAGATACAGCGCGCACAAACACACACACTCACAGACACACACAGACACATACACACACACACAATTTTTTTTTCCAGAAATTGTTGAAATGACATCTAGGGACCCCAAAACGGATATTGCCGCAAAAAAAAAATTTGAAAAAAATCACGATCACAATACTTTCTCGTACTTCGTAACGGAGAAAGTAAAAAAATATCGAGTAAGTTTTTGCAGATTCTTTCTTAGAGCTAGCAATGTAGGCAACAAAATACCATAATATATATTTTGTTCATCTTGAAGGAGGTCTACTGCTTCAGCTATTGGTTTTGCACAACATAAGTATTATTCAATATATTCAAATTCATTGTCATATAAGGAGTTGTTTAGGCCTAATGCTTTATGAAGTATTGCACTTTTTTCCCTACGGCTCAAAATGTGTTTTAAACTATCATATAAACTGTTCCATCGTGTTTCCACAGGTTTGGTCATGGAAAAAATCCAATGTGCTTTTAATAATTTAATCGGTCTTTGGTCGATTACTTTTTTCCATAGTACATTGCATTTATTTAAAACGCTTCGGTGTATTGTCGACAATGGAGTATTCGCTTCTTTTTTTAAATGAAATTTGAATTGAATTTGCATCGCAAATGTAACGGTAAACTCATTTTATCAATGTCTACAACATTTTCCTGCTCATCATCTGTTGATAAATATTCTTCTTCATCGGAACTATTCTCTGCTACTGTTCTCAAATATACTACATTATCTTCAGGGTTGTCTTCCGCTGTTATACATTCAGGATGGACACCAAATTTTTTAAAAGCCCTGACGAAATTACTACCATTGTCAGTTATTGAAGAAATGATTTTACTGTTATTCAAGCCATATTCTGTATGTATTTCATTAATTAACTGAGTAATCCGCTCAAAGTCGTATGTACCATAAAATCAGGTATTATCCAGTGTGCCGTTACACCCAACAAACTCCTTTTACGACTAGACCAAATATCTATTGTGGTAAATACATAATCAATCTTCCTTAATTCTGTTTCGATTTTTGATTTTTGAGAAACGTAATATTCTGATAAGCGCCGTCCTAATGTTTGGCGGCTTATTATATTTAAATTAGATTTATCATTGTGAACATTTTGAAGAATTTTCACGAAGTAATGATTTTCTATGCATCTCAAGGAAATCATTGAATGTGCAAAAAACTTTACCATGTCACTATCAAAATTTTCTTTTGAATATGTACTCAATTTAGATTCTGTAGACCTAATGTTCATGGTTTTCTTTCTCTTTATGTGGGCTCTATATTCTTCTAACGTCGTTTCCGTGTTTTCTTTTTAAATGAACTATAAAATTTGATGTGCAATTCCGATAACCTTTAACCAACATTATCCGGTAGACACTTTATACATATTGCAACAATATTTGTTGATGTTGATTTATCAGGTAAAAGTTCCATCAAGCAAACTCAAGTTCATATTTATGTATGTCTTCATGCCTTTAGTTGTGACTCTAAAGAGTCCATCAAAGCTCAGGTGTATTCACAACGTGCTCCCCTACAATATTTATGTTGAACATTTTTTGATTTGTTGCTCCCTTAATTGATACGATTTTTTTTTCAAATATTGACCAAATTGTTTCTAACTTTTTTCAAGTTTCTTTCAGGGACGTGTTTTTTCCTATTTAAATTAAAGAGCTGAAATTTTTTAAGTTGGTAAAGGGCACAACGAGCTTCCATCTCCATTTTTTCAAAATTTTTGGAACACCTACTGCGGTTCTAGAGCGAGTCATTTGGTAACGGTCGGAAGACATTTTTCAGGGTGCGATTTCACCCTATGTTTTTAATTGGAATGAACGTAAATGTCATCACACCTGTTCATAAAAACCCTCTCTACAAGATTTGTAGAGAATATTTTTTTATTTGGAGGTCCGTTTTTGAAGAATGATTTTCCAAATTTGACGCAATTTCACTACCCCCATAATTACGAATTTAAAAAAAGCATTTCATCGGATTTTGTAAAAAAAATTGATGGGTCAGCCAGATGCAGGACCGTCTTCTTTACGATAATGGTGATCCGTTATTTCTTAGCTCGACATTCTTGATACTTCTCAGCGGGGGTGGAAAAGGGAAAAAATGTAATTCAACTCAAATATCATATTTTGCAATGACTATTGAAACCAAATAGAAAATATATACAAAATTCTAACATAAAGTGCAAAATTTTCAAAGCACTGATTTTCCCCAATTCAAACTGCCCAAAACGATTCAAAAACAGGTTTTATTTTTTTGCACCCCCTTCTGTACTGCCGATGGAGATGTCCTGTTTGGGGAATGTGGTAGCTATGATGTCGCACGGATTGTGCAAATTTGATTGTCCCAATGGCTCTCCCTGTGGTCTTGAGGGCCTTCTTTAGAAATTAGAAGATTAAGAGTCGCACAGCCTTCCCTGTCCATCCTGGATGATTGAAACCTTTTTCATCCTCTTTATAAGAGACAGCTCTACAATATTTATTCTTTAATTTTTTACGATTTTTCTAATCGTTCGCGTATGAATTGTTTTAAATATCAAGGTACTATATTTTTCATTTTTTATGAGTAAACAAACCATCGGAAATTTGAGTAAAAATCGCATGACATGGATTCGGCTGAAATTTTCACCAAAGATACCTTTCGCCTGAAGGGGCACCACGTGACAAGTATTTCATCTCTGGGGACCCCCGTTCCGGGGCCCCGGCTTTTAAAGTGAGCGAGATCTGTCAAAGCTCCAGTATATTTACAAAGCTTTCCCCTACAATATTTATGTTGGAACATTTTTTGATTTGTTGCTCCCTTAACGGGATACGATAGATTGGCCTCATTGTTTCCTCCTGTTTTCAAGTTTCTTTCATATAAAATGTTTTCTGTCAGATTGAAAATTTTCAGATTTAATGACATGGACATGACATGCTTAAAGTCGCGGGTTTAGGTTACGAACCTATCAGCTGTGCGTCAGACATGACATTTACTGACATATCTGAAACAAGGTTATGATTGCACACAATGTTGCTGATTCTTGACAACTTCTGTTACACTGGCCCTAACGGGACTTGAAAAAATTGTTATTTACAATTCAAGTGAACGAAAGTGGCCTTACTCACGATTGATGTATTTACTTTTGTTCAGTATATCCCCAGAAAGTCTGTAACTTTGTATTCAAAATCGTCCGTCACCAGTTACCATGCCTAATTTTAAAGCGCTATGCACTGACGAGAGCGCAACGCAGCGGAGCCGTCGTTCGTCACTGGTTTCTTTGGTCAATTTTAATAGGCTACGCACGTCACCAGGTACTTTGGTCAATTTTAACGGGATACGCTCAGACGACGGCGCAGTACCGAGTTAGAAAAAATGTGTCGACTCAATCCACCAAAAGGGCATTGAAATGTGTTCAATTGCCTGTACATTACTCAAAAAACGAAATTCCTACGGCGATTTGGCACAAAGTTATGGGTGTTCGAAAGAAGTGCATTTTGTAGTCTTTTTATTTCTTCGCTTGGAGGGGCGTAGAGCCCTCTCTTGGAGTGAGGCATTAACCCTCTCAAAGCGGACACATTTTGATTTTGATTTCTCACAAGATCGTCGAAATTCGTTGGATAGAAGCCGAGTTATGGCCATTTGAAAATTACCTACATTTTTAAACTTCCACGCAAGCAAAAACACACTTTGAAGAGTAAAGTGGCAGACTAAATGAATTATCTGACTTTTCTAAATACCATCGGCAACTAGATCCATTACAAATTTTATTTAAAAAATACCAAAAGACGCAATAAACAATTTTTTGCGTTTTCGCGAAGACTTAAAGCTTAAGCTATAAATAACATTAGATGGGTCTGAAAGGTGCATTTGCTGGTAAGTGCATTTAAATAAATCAAATTATAGCCACTTAAACTTCTTATTTGATTAGATTTAATTTTTGTACACCCTGTATAAGATCACATGTTCGTTATACTTGGGAAATAGAATACGATCTATTTTTACACTCCTCTGTATATTTCGCATATACAACTTAAATACTTCTTAAGTATTTGAAGTATGAAAATAAGCTTACATTTTCACAAAATTCAAATTATTCAAGAACCTTAAGGTTTAAGCATTCAAAACCGTATTAAAATGTACACTTATTTTGATCGGAGTATCTAAAAATGCAATAAAATACAGGGGGTTCCATTAAGAAAAAAAAATCTTTGATACCTTTCGGGCTTTTTATCAAATTAATTTTAAAAAATAACCATAGTAGACCCCTATTTATCCCAAAAGTAAAACTTCACATATTTTGGCCACAATATTCCGTGCCGTATAGCGTTCATAAACCTGTATATGAACATTAAATATTGTTCCCGCATCAGAACACCTACAGACCGGTTTCGACCTTTCGGGTCTCATCAGTGTAGTTAGTTTCTGATGGGAAAACGGAGATTACTATTGGAATATTGAAGTAAATAACTAACTACACTGATGAGACCTGAAAGGTCGAAACCGGTCTGTAGATGTTTACATTATTATTGTTATATTTGCCGCCGCTGGCAATGTCCATATCTTGTCGGTGTTAAAGTCACTCGGATTTGGTTCAGTACAGCATTCAGACAATAGATTCCGCCACTTTCTACCTTTAACCCTGTATATATTTGTTTTTTGTATTTGTATAATTTCATATATTGCTTACGAATATGTATTAAGTTATAACTTTCCCTGTAATTGGATTTTGTGTCTGTTGGGAAAATAAATTAATAAATATATTTCCAGGGCCACGATACCACCTCAATATCGATTAGTTTCATACTATATTGTTTGAGTAAAAATCTTGATGTGCAAGTAAGTAGATGAAACAGTTCGATTTCGAGTACAATTATTATTGAAATATATTTAGGAAAGAGCGTACCAAGAAGTGATGGAAGTTTATAGTAACGATTTACCAGGAGAAGGACTTTTTGAAAAACTCGGCAAATTAAAATACTTGGAGCAGGTGATAAAAGAAGGTTTGAGACTTTATCCTCCAGTTGCAATCATGGGGAGATCAATAGAAGAAGATGTTGTATATGGTAAGTATTTAAAATGATTTAAACACTTCCGGTCTCAATACTCAATTGCAGATGGTGTTCTATTGCCTAAGGGATTGACCGTTGCTATATCTCCCTATCTCGTACATAGACTACCAAGTCTGTTTCCTGATCCGGAAAAATTTGATCCAGAACGTTTTGCAACCGACAATCAGTCTAAACGCCATCCGTACGCGTATATTCCATTCAGTGCTGGGCCCAGAAATTGCATTGGGCAAAAATTTGCAATGCTTGAACTGAAGTGCATCATTGCGAAGGTATTGAGGAATTACGCGATTCTACCGGCAACTCCGAACCACGTGGTGGAACCTTTGATCCACGTCACGCTTGAATCTGCTAATGGGATCAGAATAAAACTAAAAGACCGACGGTAATTGGTTTGTAAGGATTTTTCAATGGGAATTTTATATTTAGCTTTTATTTTATACTGGTTGCGGAATTATGGAAATTTTTATATTAAGAGATAAACAAAATGTAATTAAAATGACAAAATATAACAAAAGCACTCAAGGAATTACGGCCATGTCTATTTTTTTCTGTTGTTTTTTCCTTTGCCTACACCCGTTCCCTTTCCTTCGACTTTTTCAATGTCCAGAAGACTCGACTCCTGCATAATTAGCATTTACTGGAAAACATCGGAGTGTGTCAAGTTGACACCGCAATGAAGAGTTCAGATAGTTCTGAATAGAGTTCTCTTGTGAGCGGCGATATTGCCTGCGCACTGAATGTCTTCTGGGGTCGTCGAGGCGAACCCTCCAAGGATTCAGTCCGGCGTAAAGTGTCGCGGTCGATGCGATGCGATGTATGCGAGCATATGGTTTAGCTGTCCGTTTCCTTCTGGGCGTCGGAGGCAGTGATGACACGGGGACTGGAGTCGAGTGGTCCTGGTCCGGTCTGAAGAGGGCCCGGGGCGTCGTTCGTTGCTGGTAGTCTGTCGTCTGTCTCGGCGGCGTTGTCAGCGGGTCTGACCGAATCCTCCTCTCGGGTGTCGAGGATCAGTGATAAAGCTGCTGAGACTTTTCTTAATCGTCGCACTCGGCGTTTTAGATTTAGATGAAAGCTCGACGCTTTTCGCATTACTGTACTAGCTAATGCGAGTGTCCTAGCTGTGGTACCTCCTGACGGTTTGTCGGAGGAGAGCTTGCTTCTGCTTCGTCCGCAGCGCGTCATGAAGGGTCGTCGCATCTTTGCCCTAGGAATACTCTAGGCGCGTCCTCTCTCGTCGGCAGGTGGTACGTTAGCCCTTGCTGGTGGCGCGCCCGTCCCTTGTCGGGGCGGCGCGTCATCTCGTTCGCTGGTCTCGCGTTTGCTCGTGGTCGCTAGGTGGTGTATATGCGTATATATGGTTGTCTAGCGTCGGTCCCCACACACCCCTTCCTTGTGACGGAGTCATGGTTGAAAACGTACGGTTTTCTTGATCGCCCTGCCTGACCTCATCGTGGTTGTTGGCTGCGTTTCCGTTTCTTTTACCGGGTTTTTGTTCGTGTCTTCGAGCTCCTTCTCTACAAACGCTGACTTAACTCGTTCCATGGAGACTGTCGTTGATTGTCCGTCCTTCCTTATTACGATTGTGTTCGTTTTCCGTGAGATCACTGGGTATGGACCTTCGTACGGTGGTTGGAGTGATTTTCGCATGGTGTCTCTCCGTACGAATACGTGCGTAGTTTTCGCTAGTTCTCTAAAGATGAACGGTTTTGTCTTGCTGTGGTTCGATGTTGGTGTTGGTTTGATTGCTTTTATGATGTTCCGCATTTGTGTCACGTAATTCTCCGCTTCTAACATTGTAGTAGATGATTTGATGTTTTAGCGGAATATACTTATCAAATACAAATAAACAAATACAATACAATTTATCGACTAGGATATCAACATCACTATCACATAAATACTCTGACCAATGTATACTTGACAAATAAGTATTGATGGTATCATAATCGGCAGCTTTAAAATAAAAAAAAAATAATCATCAAATTCAAGGGATTTGTCATTAACAATATATATATTTTCTATGTCAATGGTATAAGCTTCATGATGTATTGTCTTAGCCGATAGTAGATCATTGGAGAGAGATATATCAATACATATTATCAATGTTAGAGAATATTAAATCTAGGAATAGTATTATGCTGGCGTAGGTTATGATATTCCAAATGCTCAGCTAATATTTGGGCATTAGCAGATTCATTATTAGACGATAATATATTAATGTTATCATTACTCCATGATGCTCTCGGTAAATTGTAATCACCGCAAAATATATATTTAGAACTAGGATAAGAATTACAAATAAATTCGATAGACACGCAATGTTCATGATAACTTGATTCATTCGATCCTGGCGGAATGTATACCGATCCAATAATTAATTTCTCTGAAATCAGGATAAATAATTCTTCGATGCATGATGATGTATCAATCTTCGTGGCCTCCAAGTGGTTACGGACAGCTATTAATACACCGCCTCCTCGACTTTTATTACTTGTTATATTTGACCCATCAAACCCGAATAGATTAAAACCATGAAATCCCATTTCACTATCTCTAATTGAAGAATCTAGCCAGGTTTCCGTAATAACTACAATATCGTACGTTGCTAAACTCAAATCATCATTTAATTTACTTTTCATTCCGCCAACATTCTGATAGTACAGAGTCAGTTTTTGTTTTGTTTTGTGTATCATTAATACGTGGGTTGTTCTCACAAATAATAGGGTGGTTATTAATATACTTGATGTAAAGTCAACTTCACCCTTACTTTTTCGGTCATGTAACTCTGTGAAAAGTTCTTTAGTGTATTTGCGTTGATCAAAAGTTAAGTCAGCTTTAATTTTGACTACGGCGTTACGTTCTTTAATAGCTGAACGGTTTTTTAGTAAGGTATTAACATGATTTTTATCAATTAAGGTAATCTTCAAGGGTCTTGGTTTATCGGTTTTTTTACCCAATCTGGTAGGATTCGTAGGTACAGCATTTACAATATCTTTTGTGATTCGGACAAACTCAGTGATATCATCAGTTTGACGTTTATTCGCATTGTCGGAGGAAGATTCTGGTAAGTTGTAAATAATAACATTATGACTTCGACGTTCTCTATCAGCCAGTTCGCTTATTATATTTTCGCTATTGTTCGTTGTTTTTAATTTCACAATTTCTTCCTTCAAGTCTTTATTTTCTTGCCCAACCTCATATAATCTAGCATTTAGTGTAGATGTAGTCTCCAGAATTGATGTAAATTTAACGGTAATTTCATCTTTAAAAGAGCAAAATTCAGCACGAAAAATCTCCTTGATGGCAAGAACGGATGGCGAGCACAATGGGCACATCCATTTAACACCATTACTTTTTTCTCTTCTCCACGATAAAATGCGAGGTTCTTATCAGTTAAGTGAACGCATTTTCCATTATACCAATTACCACATGCGCCGTAACATTTGATGCACGTAGACACATTTTTTATTGGAATTATGTTATTACATTCAGCGCATTCCAGAGACATTGTAAATAATAAAAGTAATTCATAATTTTGTTTATGCTGGAGGCTTCTACTTCGTTATACATTTTAAATATTATAATAAAACACTTTTAACTTTGTTTTGTATAACTTATATATTTATTTTTGTGACTTAAGTTTCGGTAATACAATTACCATTTTCAAACAAGAAGTGTTTTAAAAACCGATTTACAAAGGTATGTAACCTGGCGGCCACAATAGTTATTTAATTGTTTTATTATAATAGGTTTTATTTATAAGAAATGTATATTTAATATTAAAGCGCAGATTAGGTGACATCATGTGCCAGATGTCAATTAGCTTAGCTTGTAGATTTAGTTTGTATAAATAGGTTTTATTTTATTATTATAATTCATTCATATTTTAGCATTCAAACTATGTAGTAGTCATTCCTATATTAATATTCGTTTTTATATAATCATTCACTTTTAATGTAATAATTAATAAATAAAATTGTTTTTAAAAACTCTAAAGTGCGAAATCAAAAGTTAACTGGCGCAGTCGGTAGGATCTCCTAAGAAGTTACACCTGAGAGGATATCAGATAGTGCTTCGTCCATTTTAATGGTTTATTGGAGATTCGAATAGTTCCACGTCGCAGCACCAGAGAGTTCTCCAACTATCGAGAAATCAAGCTCCGAGGGCAGCATTACAACGAGGGACATCATTTCACCAGTTCCACAACCCTGAGGGAACATCAGGACATGGACAGCGTGATTTTTGTTAAGTGGTAAGCACAGAGTTTTTTTTAGAGGTTTTTTATATATTTTAATTGTTCGTGAAATAATTTTATGTACGCGAGTGATACGTCTTCTGATTCAGATTCACCTTTAATAATTAATAATTCCCCAATTCGTATTCATTCTCCTATTAACTTCGTACTTGAAGAATTAATTAATAGTTTAGATCATTTAGAAATAAATTCAAATTTAAAAATGGAAAACGTAAATTATCAATTATTAAAATTAAATGTCGATACAATCCCTTCCTTCGACGGAAGTAATGAACTCACTGAAATTTTTATCTCACGGTGTGAGGCCGTGTTGGCTCAGTTTAGACCTTTGAATGATAATTTAGTCAATAGTTATTTAATTAATGCGATAATAAGTAAACTAAAAGATAGGGCGTTGATTACAATAGGTTCGCGAGCAGAACTAGATAATTGGCCTGAAATTAGAAACCATTTGAGGCAAAGGTTTGGTGATTTGCGAAACTATGACTGTATAGTTCAGGAATTAATTAATTTAAGACCAATGAAAAATGAAAAGTATTTGGATTTTGGCGAGCGTATTCAGGTATTAAGAAGTAAATTGTCGAGTAAAATTAATTCGTTATCTGCAGTTGAAATGCCAGATGCGGAAAAACGTATACATCAGCGTAGTTACGATGAATTGGCATTGAAAACATTCCTACGAGGAATTCGTGGTAATATACAAAGTATTATAAGATTAAGAGAGCCTGACACATTAGAAGAGGCAATTAATTATTTAATTGAGGAAAATAATTTTCAAAGTACTTTAGACACACCAAATGTATCAAATTTTAATCAGTCTAATTTTAACAATGGGTTTAATTACAGAAATTCGAATTCATCGAATTATAATCAAAATAATAGATTTAATAATCAAAATCAATTTCAAAGTAATAATAGATCTAATAAACAATTTCCTAGACAACAAAATCAACAAAATTTTATAAGACAACCTGTTCAACAAAATTTTACGAGTCGACCTATAAATCTTCAATTTAGGCAGCAACCACCACAAAGATTTCCCACAAACAGACAAGTATTTGGGAGACCAATGAATTCTCAAAATCAAAATTTTAGACCATATAATAATTATTCTTATAATCAAAATCGTACAAATTTTAACCCAAATTTTAGTAATAATCCAAATCCTAATTTCAATAATAATTCAAATTTTAATTTTAATTCAAATGCTAATAATCAACCACCATGACAAAATTCAATAAGATTACCAAGTCCGACACCAATGTCGACCTCTACAACTTACACAAATCGTCCTAATTTGCATAATTTGGATGAGCCCAGATCATCCGTAAATATTAGTAGAGCCAGTAGTCATAATGAGGAATCTGAAGATAATTTTTTAGGATAAATCGCCTTGGGAAAACCCCAGTTGAAATTTTAGGTATAAGTAATAATTCTAGTAATCTACCTTTTATAATTGACCCTGAAACTAAATTAAAAATATTAATGGATTCTGGAAGTACAAGATCGTTTATAAGTCCTCGATTGGCGAAGAAATTAAATAAAAATTCATTTAAAATTGATCCGTTTGAGGTCACAAGTGCTCATGGTACCTCGCAAGGAACTCATAGTGTGGTCATTAATCTTCAAACATTATTTAAAACTAATTTTGCAGCCAAATTGAAATGTTACATATTTGACTTTCATTCTGCTTTTGATATTTTATTAGGAGTCGATAATATGATAAAAATTAATGCGTGTGTTGATTTTAAAAATAAATTAATAATAACTCCTCATAATGAAATCCCGCTTAAATTTCGGGATGACCAAGGCGTGTTAAATATAGATCATAATAGTATTAATAATAATTTTAATAGTAATAATGATAATAATTTTAATAATGAAATTAATAATAATTTAAATGATTCACCGGTAATTAAGCGAATATTAATTCCGGCTAGAAGTCAACAAGTTATACAAGTAGAAATTGAAAATATTAAAAATGGTGAAGTAGTAATACCGAGATTAAATGTTTTAAACTTTTTAGTACCAGAATGTGTCACTGTTGTAAAAAATGGTAGGGCTTTTTGTACTGTTGTAAACAAAACAGATATAGATAGGGATGTAACCCTGAAAAAACCTTTTGTTGTAACACCCATCAATGGATATGATGTGGTACCCCATCAACAAAATGTAAATAATAAATTAAATAAAAAATGCCTTAAAAATAAAAATAATAATAATATAAATATTTATAATGCAGAAGAATTGAAATTTGATTTTTCTAAAATAAGATCTGAACACATGAATGATGAAGAGAAAGCCGTTATAAAAAATTTAGTACTTAAATATTCAGATATTTTTCATATAAAAGAAAATGATTTAACTTTACCAATCGAATTAAACATAGAATAATCACAACAGATGAAGTTCCTGTTTTTACTAAAACTTATCGTTACCCGGAAGTACATAAAGCCGAGGTAAATAAACAAATTAATGAGATGTTGGAACAAAACATTATTAGGCCATCTTTTAGTCCATGGTCTTCTCCTATTTGGATAGTGCCAAAAAAGTTAGACGCATCAGGCCAGAGGAAATGGCGTGTCGTCTTTGACTATAGGAAACTAAATGACAAAACTGTAGGTGATAGGTATCCACTTCCAAATATTACGGACTTGTTAGATAAATTAGGCAAAGCTCAATATTTTACTACTTTAGACTTAGCATCGGGTTTTCATCAGATTGAGATTGATGAACGTGACATTCAGAAAACAGCTTTTAATACTGAGAGAGGACATTACGAATTTTTAAGGATGCCATTTGGATTAAAAAATGCTCCTGCTACATTTCAAAGAGTTATGGACGATATTTTAAGGGGTATACAAAATGAATATTGCTTAGTATATATGGATGATATAATTATTTTTTCGACAAGTTTACAAGAACATATCAATAGACAGAAGTTTTTAATAGATTAAGAGAATCTAATTTTAAGATTCAATTAGATAAATCCGAATTTTTAAAAAAAGAAGTAGCTTATTTGGGACATGTTGTAACACCTGAAGGTGTCAGACCGAATCCGGACAAAATTATCGCAATACAAAATTATCCTATTCCTAAAACGACAAAACAAATTAAAGGATTTTTAGGACTGTTAGGTTACTATAGGAAGTTTATTAAAAATTTTGCAGACTTGACTAAACCAATGACGAAATGTTTAAAGAAAAATTCTTCTATTAATATTAATGATATTGATTATCAAAATTGTTTTAATTTATGTAAGAACGTGTTAATAAATCAACCTTTACTTCAGTATCCTGATTTTTCGAGACCTTTTATTTTGACAACAGATGCTAGTAATCAGGCTTTAGGCGCTGTTTTATCACAGGGAAAAATTGGTTCTGATTTACCAATTGCTTATGCTAGTCGTACTTTGAACGACTCAGAAACAAAATATTCAACAATTGAGAAAGAACTTCTTGCCATAGTATGGGCAGTTAAATATTTCAGACCTTATTTATTTGGACGGAAATTTCAGATAGTCACTGATCATAGGCCTCTCCAATGGTTGATGTCGATTAAGGAACCTAATTCAAAATTAGTCAGATGGAGACTAAAATTGTCTGAATATGATTATGATATTGTTTATAAGAAAGGTACTTTAAATAAAAATGCTGACACACTCTCTAGAATCGAATTAAATATTAATGAAGAGTATGGACCAAATTTAGAAGGATATTTAAAGAATTTTGAAAATGTTACAAATAATCCTTCATCGTTAATAGTTGAACCAGCAGAAAATACACATATAAATGATATAACAAATGATGGTGCAACCATTCATTCAAGTGTAGAACACCCTATTGTAGGAATTCCCATTTCAGATAAACCAGTTAATCTTGGTGACAATCAATTGATAATTTCAGAAGTAGATTATTCCCCTTCTAAACCAAAAATAAGTAAGCTATTTAATCAAAATAAAATGCGTATCCATGTTCAATTTTCAAAATCTAATTTTAGTCAAGAAGTAGTTGACTTTATTAAAGAATATATTGTTCCTAATGTAAGTTATTATCTTTATTTTAAAGATCCAGTGTATGAAAAGTTTAGTAATATTTTACAAAAATATTTTAAAAATTCAAAAATTAAAATGGTTAAATGTACAAGTTTATTAAATGATGTGGAAGATAAAAATGGTGTTTTATAAATAATTCAGAACTACCAAGAAGGAAAAACTAATCATCGTGGTATAGATGAAACGGAAGCAAAACTAAAAAGAATTTATTATTGGCCAAACATGAGAAGAACAATACAAGAATATATTAATGATTGTGAAATTTGTCTTGTGTCTAAATATGAAAGAAAACCTTTAAAGTTAAAATTTAGTCATACACCGACAGCAATGAAACCGTTTGAAATTGTGCATATAGATTGTATAGCTTTGGAAAATGTAAAATTTCTTAGTATAATTGATGCATTCTCAAAATACACACAAGTATATAAATTAAACTCTTATCAAGCTGTAGAAATAGCAACTAATTTAATTAAGTTCTTTTGTCATCATGGAACACCAGATTTAATTATTTCGGATAACCATCTAGAATTTAAAAATACTGTAATTAGAGAACTTTTTGCATAAAATTAAAATTCATTTTATCAGTTCACAACATCCTGAGTCAAATGGAATAGTAGAAAGAGTACATTCTACAATAATTGAACATATGAGATTATTAAATAATCAAGATTTGTATAAAAATGAACCAGTTGAAATTAAAATTCTTTATGCCATATTAGCCTACAATAACTCAATACATTCCACTACTAAATTAAAACCTTGTGAAATTATTTCTGGTCATATTGACTCTAATTCTCTTTTAGATATTGATTTGGAAACTCTTCTTACTAATAATTATGTTCAAATGCATAAAGAAAAAGTAAAATTATTATACGGGAAAATTAATGAAACAATAAGTGAAAATAAAACTAGAGCTATTGATAGACAAAATGTAACTCGAGAGGAAATTCCTCAAATACCTGAAAATATATTTATTCAAAATAAACAGAAGCAGGCCAAAACAAAAAATAAATATAAAAAAGAAAAAGTTAAGAGTATAAGAGTTGATCATAAAACAGCAGAAATTGATATTAGTCATCGTAACCAAGTAGGTAAAATTCATTTATCTAATATAAAAAGACCAAGGGTAAAGAAAGTAAATTTTGGAAATATCTTAGATTTCAGAATTTTTATGAATAATTATAATAAAAAGGAAATTATTGAAAATGAAAACGTAACAGAAATTAATGAAGACTTATTCCATGCTCCATTGGATTATTCACTTGCTCATTGTGTTAGCAAAGATTTAAAAATGGGTGCCGGTATAGCGAGAGAATTTAAAATCAGATTTGGTAGAGTAAGAGAATTGTTTAAACAAAATCCTCAACTACATTCTCTTTGTCATATTAAAGAAGACAATAGATATATCTTATATTTGATAACAAAAGAAAATTTTGATGATAAACCTACCTTAGAATGTTTATTTAAAACTTTAATTAATTTAAGACAATTTTGTTTAGATAAACAAATAACTAAATTGGCGATTACCAAATTAGGATGTGGCTTGGACAAACTAAATTATAAAACAGTAAAAGCTATGTTGAACTATATATTCCAAAACTCTCATTTACAAATAATTATTTATCTTGGTGCAATTAAATTTGATAATTCAGAACCTGGTACTTCATTTGAGTCATTTTAATGAATTAATTAATCAATTCCAGGTTACTACTCATCACTCCAGTGATCGCTTTTGAAATAAGGAATGTTACGGAAAATACGGGACTGTTACCTATAAAATTAGGTTTAGCAAAATTGGAAAGAACAAAACATGTATTGGTGCATCACTATGATTTAAGTCCTATTTATGAAGAAATTAAAAAATTAAATTACCAGTATGAGTTTTTGAAAGATACTACGAGTAATATATCTAAATTTAAAAATGACTTCCAGAATTATGAAAAATTATTAAATTATTCTTGGAAAGATATAAGTAATAAAATTAAAACAATACTATTAAATTCTAAATCAAAACGTGTAAAAAGAGGTTTGATTGATGGTTTGGGTACTGTTATTAAAACAATTAGTGGTAATATGGATGCTCACGATGAAAAAAGAATTAACGAAATCCTGAAACACTTAGCTAATAATCAAAATAATTTTCAGAATCAATTAAAATTTGGCTATAGTACTAATAATAAGATTATTCAAAATTTTAATAATACAGTTCAAGATATCGCACATAACCAAAACTTATTAAAAGCCAGAATTATGCAATTACAAACAATATATAAGACAGAGGTCGATCATCAACATGTTCTGGTTGTAAAAGACTTATATAATCAACTTATACTACTTTTAGGTGTAATAGGAAATATACTACAAGAAATTATTAACTCATTAACTTTTTGTAAATTAAAAACATTGAGTCCTGATATAATTAGACCTCAAGATTTATTTGAGGAAATACAAAGAATTTCTGTTCACTATAATGAAGAACTACCTTTCGAATTGAAATTAGAAAACATTTTAGATTTTGAATCTGTAATAACAGTTAATTGTAAAATTAAGGAGTCGAAAGTTTATTACTTCTTGTCTCTCCCTATTAATTATGAACATTCATTTGATTTATATTCTATATATCCAATACCTTTTAAATTTGAATCAAAATACGTAACGATAATTCCAAATATAAAAATTTTACTTAAATCAAAATTTGATTCAAAAACATGGCCTCTAAGAGAAATGTGCTTAAGTAATAATAAACAGTTTCAATGCAGTGATAATTTAATATTGAACTATAAAGCGGATTGTGAAACAGAGATACTAATTAACGGAACCACTAAAAATTGTAAATATACAAAATTAGACATTCAACAAAATCATTTGGAAAAAGTACCATTTACAAACCAATTCTTAGCTGTTTTTATCAAGAAAGAAAGAATAAGAATTATATGTCCTGGAAAAGAAGAAACGAAAGATCTAGAAGGAGTCTTCCTCATTCAACCAGATAAGTGTGATCTTATCTACAAAAACTACAAAGTGCCCAAAATAGAAACAATGAACGGAACTCCGGTGTTAGTGAGTGCAACCGAACTCAAAGTAGACAATGAAAAAATAAACAATTTCACTATTCAATTTAAAAGACTTAAACTAGAGGATGTTCCAGTGTTCTCCCCAATTCCAATTGTGCCAGAAACATTCGTACCCTTCAAACCTAGTGCATGGACACTTCTACTTTATGTTTTCCTGATAATAGTTATAGTGATTTCAATATATAAACAATTAAGAAGAAGAAGAAGAGCAGCAATCCTCCTTCAAGATAATAATTCGCCTTCTGGGATAAGTCGAATCTGAGGAGGAAGGTGTAACCTGGCGGCCACAATAGTTATTTAATTGTTTTATTATAATAGGTTTTATTTATAAGAAATGTATATTTAATATTAATGCGCAGATTAGGTGACATCATGTGCCAGATGTCAATTAGCTTAGCTTGTAGATTTAGTTTGTATAAATAGGTTTTATTTTATTATTATAATTCATTCATATTTTAGCATTCAAACTATGTAGTAGTCATTCCTATATTAATATTCGTTTTTATATAATCATTCACTTTTAATGTAATAATTAATAAATAAAATTGTAAATAAAATAGAAACTACCTTACTTATTGCAGAGAGTATTAAATAAATTCAAAAAACGAAATATAGCCTGAATATATAAATATTCAACCTGGTCGTAACTCTGCAAGCAAAATTAAGTCTTACTAAGACTATAAACAAATAACTTATTGAAACAACTACTTCCCTGGCTGATGCCACGCCGGATATTGAATGATACAAAAGAAATTTGCATGTTATTACTAGTACTACTAGTGAAATAACATTGGTTTAAGATCCCTTATTTCTACCCACAGGACTAACTTGAAAAATGAAACTAAATTGAATTTGAAAACTTTAAATTATAAAACTGAACCCAAAAGTATGTAAAAATTAAGTAAATAGCCATCTGCAGACGCGTTTCGAGATTTATCTCTCATCAGTGCAGCTTCGCATTTAAATTGAATGTTAAAGAATAAAATACACTTACGTGAAGGTGACCGTGACCGTGAAGGAGTCGTAAACAAATGAGGAGATTATAGAAGGGTTGGACTGATTTTATACCTGAATTTAGGTGATTAGTGAAAGTACAGATGTGAAGAAATACATGCAAAATTCTTTTGTATCATTCAATATCCGGCGTGGCATCAGCCAGGGAAGTAGTTGTTTCAATAAGTTATTTGTTTATAGTCTTAGTAAGACTTAATTTTGCTTGCAGAGTTACGACCAGGTTGAATATTTATATATTCAGGCTATATTTCGTTTTTTGAATTTATTTAATACTCTCTGCAATAAGTAAGGTAGTTTCTACTTTATTTATTATTTAAATCGAGTATTCGGTTTTCCAACTGAAAACAAGATCATTTATTTCTTCACATCTGTACTTTCACTAATCACCTAAATTCAGGTATAAAATCAGTCCAACCCTTCTATAATCTCCTCATTTGTTTACGACTCCTTCACGGTCACGGTCACCTTCACGTAAGTGTATTTTATTCTTTAACATTCAATTTAAATGCGAAGCTGCACTGATGAGAGATAAATCTCGAAACGCGTCTGCAGATGGCTATTTACTTAATTTTTACATACTTTTGGGTTCAGTTTTATAATTTAAAGTTTTCAAATTCAATTTAGTTTCATTTTTCAAGTTAGTCCTGTGGGTAGAAATAAGGGATCTTAAACCAATGTTATTTCACTAGTAGTACTAGTAATAACATGCAAATTTCTTTTGTATCATTCAATATCCGGCGTGGCATCAGCCAGGGAAGTAGTTGTTTCAATAAGTTATTTGTTTATAGTCTTAGTAAGACTTAATTTTGCTTGCAGAGTTACGACCAGGTTGAATATTTATATATTCAGGCTATATTTCGTTTTTTGAATTTAAATAAAATTGTTTTTAAAAACTCTAAAGTGCGAAATCAAAAGTTAACTGGTATATATACAGGTAAGATATAAATACAAACTAATTACACAAGGGCTTTGAAAATAGGGGTGTAAATTAGGTCAAGCTGGTCGTTCAGTATAGGGATTTCCGGATTAGAGCGCATTTTGAGAATTTCCAGGGACTCTAGTAAATTTTTTGACCTTTCTTTGCAACATGTATAACGGAAAGTACATCCGCGCCAAAAGAATGGTTTTCATTTAGAAGGTGTGTGGCAAAAGTTGATTTATCATGTTGCATGAGGCGGAAAGATCGTTGGTGTTCTTTAAGTCTAGTACTGAATTTTCGACCAGTTTGTCCAATATACACTCCTTTACAGTCTGTGCAGGTTAATTTATATATTCTAAATGAAAACCATTCTTTTGGCGCGGATGCACATTCCGTTATACATGTTGCAAAGAAAGGTCAAAAAATGGATTTACTAGAGTCCCTGGAAATTCTCAAAATGCGTGCTAATCCGGAAATCCCTATACTGAACGACCAGCTTTACCTAATTTACACGCCTATTTTGTGTAATTAGTTTTTATTTATATCTTACCTGTATATATATATACCTTTGTAAATCGGTTTTTAAAACACTTCTTGTTTGAAAATGGTAATTGTATTACCGAAACTTAAGTCAAAAAAATAAATATATAAGTTATACAAAACAAAGTTAAAAGTGTTTTATTATAATAATTCATAATTATCGTAGGAAAATAAAAGGATGAATACAGAAGCAAAAAATTACTTCACACCACCCCGCCCGTGGTGGTGACTAATATATAAACAAACAAAATTAGGCGACGGAATTAGAAACATAAGAAAACAGAGGACAAGTGGCTCGATATCAAAATTTATTGGAATGCAGAAATATTCACAGTGAGTAAACGATGTCTCGCAAAAAACTCGCACAATAAAGGTAGAATTTGTGAGGTTAATACAATAATTACTCGATAAATTAATTACTGTTTACTCTGCGAAGTGTCTTTTTCCACTTATACATCAGAAATAGTATATTACACCCACGATTTAGGTATAATATAATTAACTCATTCACCAGGCACTACTGCTTGCGTTTAAACTAACTGAACTAGTATATATTCTATTTTTTGTATATGCATGTAAAATGGTGATTACCCGTAAATAAATATCTAAATCTATCCGTGGCCTCTGTGGAACAGTGGATAGTAGTTCTCCTGGGAGTCGTAGTGTCTCTCCGTATACCATTTCTACTGTCGTTGCCTTGATATCCTCTTTCTAGGCTGTTCGAAGTCTTAAAAGTATTATCGGTAATGCGTCGATCCAGGGTTCGTCCTTGTGGCACATTAGTAATGCTTTTAGCTGTCTGTGGAACCTTTATACCAAGCCGTTCGCTTGAGGATGGTATGCTGTCGTCCTCGTTAGCTTGAAACCAGCATTTATTCAAACTGCTGGAAAAGCTGCGACTTGAATTGTCGGCCTTGGTTCGTCGTTATTTGTAGTGGCGTGCCATATCTGGCTATCCAATGCGTGACAAGTAGTTTAGCTACAGTGGTTGCTTCTATGTTCGCCATTAGTATAGCTTCAGGCCACATCGTGAATCGGTCGATACATGTGAGTATGTATACCTTTCCGTTTGATTCTTGTAGTGGGCCAACGATGTTCACGTGTATGTGGTTAAATTTGTGTGGGCAATCGAAATTCTCCTGGGGTTGGTACGTTGTATTTGGTCACTTTCGCTTGCTGGCAGATACGGCATTTTCTGCTCGATTTCTTGCAGTTTGCTCGGATTCTAGGCCACACGAACCTTTACGTCACTAGCTTGGTTGTGGCTCTTGCTCCGAGATGCGACAATTGAGGCATGCTATTGAATGCTTGTCTCCTTTGCCTGCTCGGGATGTATGGTCGGACTGTGTTGGTTGTGACGTCACAGTATATGTCTGTTTTATACTCTGGGAAGTATACTTTTTTCTGCTTCAAGTTCGAATTTTTGTCGTCCAGGATCTTTTTTAGTTCGGTATCCTTGTTTTGTTCGTCACCCATCGTTGCGAATTCAATTCCCGTTGTTATTTGTTCGACTCTGCTTAGTGCATCGGCGACTACGTTTTCTTTTCCTTTGATATGTTGAATGTCGGTGGAAAATTGTTCTATGTAGTCGAGGTATCTGAATTCTCTTGTTGAGCATTTCTCTAACTTCTGTGCGAACGCTTATGGTCTGTGAAGATGGTGAAATTTCGTCCTTCCAAGATGTGCTGATAATGTTTGATCGTCGCGTATATTGCCAGCAATTCGCTATCATACGCTGCGTACTTTTGCTCAACTGTCGATAGTTTTCTTGATGGAAATGCTAGTGGTTTCCAACCCTCTTCTTGCCTTTGCTGGATTACTCCGCTTCTCGCTTGGTCTGAGGCGTCTATTGTGACTGCTAATTTGACGTCGGCTCTTGGGTGTGACAACAGTGCTGTGATGCTGATTTCTTCCTTGCATCTGTTGAATGCTTCCCGCGCCTCTTCGGTCCAAATGACGGGCTGGTTGCCTTTTTTCTTGCATTTTAGCAACTCGTTTAGCGATGCTTGTGTCTTTGCTGCGTTTGGGATGAAACGTCTGTAGTAGTTAATCATTCCAAGCATTTGTCGTAGCTTTTTCGCTGTTTGTGGCAGTGGAAATTCTTTAATGGCCTTGACTTTCTCATCAAGTGGTTTCGTTCCCTTCTCGGATACCGTATATCCTAAGAATGGAATTTCGTGTACTTCAAATCGGCATTTCGCCGGATTAATAACGATTCCATTTTCCTGCAGTCATTGGAATAGTTGGTTGAGATGCCTGTCGTGGTCGTCTTTCGTTTTCGATGCGACTAGTATGTCATCGATGTAAACACAACAAAAATCAAGGTCTCGTAAAATTACGTCCATGAACCTTTGAAACGTTTCTGCTGCGTTGCGTACTCCAAATGTCATGTACAAGAATTCGAATAATCCAAACGGTGGGATGATCGCGGTTTTTGGAATATCCTCTCTCGCTATTGGGATTTGGTGGTACGCTCTCACTAGATCGATGGTTGAAAAAATCTTACATCCATGCAGCTGTTGTGCGAAATCTTCTATGTGTGGAACTGGGTATTTGTCGGGTACCGTTCTTGCGTTTAGCGCTCTGTAGTCCCTACATGGTCGCCATTCGGTATTCTTCTTTGCTACCAAATGCAATGGTGCGGCCCAAGAGCTTTTTGAAGGTCTTGCGATCCCCATCTGGCACATTGTTTTAAACTCGTGTTTCGCTTTTTTCAACTTGTCTGGTGCGAGTCGTCTGGGCCTGCTGGATACTGGCGGATCGGAGGTTGTCTGGATGAAATGCTCCGTGTCATGTTGTGGTATGTTAGGTAGTCCTGAAGGTTTACAAATTCGTGGAAATTTTTGTAAAATAGGATGGTGCTTCTTCTCTTTGCAGAGTGTGCTTATTCCGCTCTCCTTTGCTATATCTACCTGTCCAAACCCTTCGAGGTTGGTCCTGCCGTCGTGCAGTTTTTTGTGTCTCACATCCGGGAGTAACTCGTAGAATGACAAGAAATCGGCGCCTATGATTGCTTTATGTACTTTCGCAATGACGAGGGAAATTTCTTCTCAGTTTTAAATTCACGTTGAGGTTGATTGTGCCGTATGTGTGTATAGTCGATCCATTCGCTGTGTACAAATTGTAGCTGGTTTTCTGCAATTTTTGTGCAACAAGTCGGCGTGGAAAAACGCACACATCTGCTCCGGTGTCAATTAGGTACTGTATTTTCGTCTGTGTATCTGTGATGTATAGGCGGTGCGATGGGCTGGGTGTGCAGTTGGTGGCCGCCTCTACTGACTGCCTTTCCCGTTTCCCGTTTTGCTGAATGTACATGGTGGTCGGCAGTTTCTGGCGTTTTCTTCAAATTTACAGTGAAACCAACATGTGTCATATGTGGTTTTTTGATTTTTTTCTGTTCTGCTGCACGTCTCGAGATCGGCTCCGGCCTCGGTATGGTGTTGCGGGTCGGGTGTTCCGTTTTTCCTGCAGCTGTATTTTTATTTGTTCGATTTCGGTCAGTAGTGTTTTCATTAGCTCGCTCTCTGTTACTTCGTTTACTACTGGTGTGGCGGTGGCGTTTACTATTGAGTCGGCAAGCTCTCCTACGTCGTTTAGGCTGGCCTTTTTTGCGTTATCAGGATCGCCTGCACATTATTTGGGAGTCTTCCCATCCATAGTAATCTTGGCACCGTGTCCGGTACTGTCGTTCCTGCTCAATGTTGTAGGTGTCGCAGGAATTGCGACGGCTTCCTGTCACCTAGCTCTTTGCGTTCTACTAACTGCCGTGTTCTGTTTTTCTGGCTTACACTGAGACGTCTGATGAGTTTGTGACGTATCTTCCTGTTGCTGGCGGTGCTGTTAGGATGTCCCGTATCTCCATGGCGTAACGGGGTTCCAGGCTTCCAACCACGTGGCTATATTTCGTGTCATCTGTGGATATTTTTATATTTTTGCTAGTTCGAATTGGCTCTCCACTTGTGGAAACCAAACTTCCGAGTCGTTGTAGAATTGTGGAATCCGTAATTGAATCCTGCTTACTTCTTTATCCGCCATTTTATGTTCGTAAGTTTCCACTTATCGCAGGTTGTTTTGCTCGTTCTACCTGACCTCTGTTTTTGATCACGTCGGGGTCACCAATTTGGGGTTGTTTGTGTTCGGTTTATTTGGTGATCAAATGGAGGTGGTCTTTAAGTCGTTTTATTTCAATTTATTTACAAGTGTATTTACATTTAATACAGGTGAGGGTCTTCCCTCTTGTGAGCAGCGATATTGTCTCCGCAATGATGTCTTCTGGGGTTGTCGAGGCGAACCCTCCAAGGATTCAGTCCGGCGTAGAGTGTCGCGGTCGATGCGATGCGATGTAGGCGAGGATATGGTTTAGCTGTCCGTTTCCTTCTGGGCGTCGGAGGCAGTGGTAATACTGGGACTGGAGTCGAGTGGTCCTGGTTCGGTCTGAAGACCGGGGCGTCGTTCGTTGCTGGTAGTCTGTCGTCTGGCTCGGCGGCGTTGTCAGCGGGTCTGACTGAATCCTCCTCTTGGGTGTCGAGATCGGTGATAAAACTGTTGGGACTTTTCTTAATCGTCGCACTCGGCGTTTTAGATTTAGATGAAAGCTCGATGCTTTCCGCATTACTGTACTAGCTAATGCGAGTGTCCTAGCTGTGGTACCTCCTGACGGTTTGTCGGAGGAGAGCTTGCCTCTGCTTCGTCCGCAGCGCGTTAAGGTGCGTTTACATTTGAGAGTAACTCGCAGCCGGAGCTCTCGAGAGTTACTCTCAGAGCCCTTTACACGGGAGAGTGAAATTCGCCCTAGTTCACTCTCGGAGAGCAACTCTCCATTGCGACTCTTGAGAGTCGCTTCCAACCGTTTACAAAGACGCAGCCTGAGAGTGATTTTAAGTTGACAAGATGTCTTCAACACGAAGAAGAGAAGTAGCAGCAGCGTTATTAGTTTTGTGCATATCCAAAAAAAGAACTATTCGAAAACCAAGAAAATGGATCAAGTTATGGGTACAAAGAAGGAATAATTTAATCGTGTACCACGCTTTAGCACGCGAATTGGAACTTGAAGACGCCCAGCAATTTAGGAATTTTTGAAGATTTTCAATTGTTGAAGTTGAATACTGGTAGAATTAGTAGGACCCATAATTAAAAAAACTGCAATGAGAGAAGCAATATCTGTTCGTGAACGTATTATGGTTGCCTTACTGATTTCTCAAATTATGTAGTTTCCTACTAATTTCAGGGGCCGAACAATTGAAGTCTGTCGCTAATCTCTCCATCACAACATTTTTTTAACTCTATTTTTGTAATCTGGGTTCTGGATGTCCCAAAGGATTGGATTCAATTCATATGTTTCGATTAGTTTGAAAAAATCCTCGTGGGTCCATTTTTGATTGGGTTTGGCCATCGTCTCAGCTGCAAGGTACATTTACTCGCGTGAACACACACACACACACTTACTGTCAGGCTACTCTCAGCAGCGTTGCCATCTGATCCCATAATATTTCCGCCAGGTAGCCAACCTAATTCCACTAGAATTCCATCAGAAAATATGAATATATAAAGTACGAAATAACACAATCTTATACTTTAACAGTTGAATTTAACGTTTTGCGTACGAATTAAGGTTGAATATTAGGTAGAACAATGAAATAATCCGAAGAAAAATAAACACAGATATGATTAAAAATTTTAATGAATCTTTATTAATGAATTACTATTTTAGGCGAACAAAAAAATCTAAAAGAAATAAATAGTGATATAACAAAATTCCACAAATATTTTAAAATCGTTACGAAACACCCACCTTTAAAACTAACTTAAACTTTTGAAAATTTGCCAATTTCTCCATGAGCTATGAATTTTTGAAAATTAATGTTTTAAGTTGTCGAACAATTGAACAAATTTTAAAAAAATACTTATATGATGGAAATGCTTATATAATATAAACTTTAATATAATTTAATTTAATATGAACTTTGATTTTTGAAAATGTGTAAATTTCTGCGGGAGTTATGAATTTTTAAAAATGAATTTTTTTTTAAGTGGTCAAATATGTTTACAAGAAAAAACTAGAAAAAAAATCATGTCTATATTATTGAATTTCTTAAAAACTCAAATCAATCTTGATTTTTGAAACTGAGTCAACTTGAGTTATGAACTTTTGAAAATTCATATTTTCAGTTGTTGAAGACGAACAAAAAAAAATCTTAAAAAAATAAATAGTGATATAATAGAATTTCACAACATTTTTGAAATCTTTACTGAATTTAAAACTAACGTTAATTTATGAAAGTCTCAATTTTTCTCGAATTATCAATTTTTGAAAATCAATGTTTTGAGTGAACAAACAAAATCTAAAGGAAATAAATTCTAATATGATGGAATTCCTCAATTTTTTCTAGTATATTCACAAAATATGTCTACCTTTAACTTAAACTTTTATTTTTAAAAATGTGTCAATTTCTACGTGAATTTTTAACTAGTCGAATATTTGACTAACGAAAAAATAGAAAAAAATATCGATATGATTGAATTCTTTAAAAACTCTGATGCAATCATAATGCATTTATTGACCTTAAAAAATAGCTTTGATTTTTTTAAATGAGTCATGAATTTTTGAAAATTAATATCATAAGTTGTTGAAGACTTTAATTTTTTTAAATATATCCAGAAAACATCTCCCTTTGAAACTAACTTTAATTTTTGAGAATGTGTCACTTTTTCCTTAAGTTATGAATTTTGAATGTTGTAACTTGTTGAACACTTAAACAAAACAAAAATCGAAAGCAAAATTGAGTTTCGCAAATATTTTAGTAAATCGATAGAACGACTTTGATTTTTGAGTGTTGACCGAAAAAATTCTGGTATGATAGAATTCATTAAAAATTCTAGTATATTCACAAAACATCTGCCTTTGGAATTATCTTTGATTTTTGAAAATATTTCTATTTTTGCGTGTTACAAATTAAAAAAAATGATTTTTTTAAGTTTGTCGAATATTTGAACAATGAAAAAATAGAAAAAAAATAATACTAATATGATTTAATTCCTTAAAAACTCGAATGCAATGATAATACATTTACCCTTAAAATTAACTTTTAGTTTTGAAAATGCGTCTATTTTTGCGTTATGAATTTTTGTAGATTAATATTTTAAATTGTCATTAAACAAAATAAAAATCGAAAACAAAATTGAGTTCCTCAAATAATTTAATTCAACTCCCTTAAAAATTATCTTTGATTTTTGAAAATGTGTTCATTTTTGAAAATTAAGATTTCAAGTTGGCGAACAAAAAATACTGATATGATAGAATTTCTCAAAAATGTTAGTAAGTATATTCGCAAAACATCTGCCTTTAGAATCAACTTTGATTTTTGCGCGAGTTATAAATTTAAAAAAATGTTTTTTTTTTAAGTTTGTCGAATATTTGAACATAGAAAAAATAGAAAAAAAATACTGATATGATGGAATTCCTTGAAAACTCTAATGCAATCATAATACATTTACCTTTAAAATTAACTTTGAGTTTTGTTTTTGTTTGCGTGAGTTATGAATTTTTGTAGATTAATATTTTAACACTTAAATAAAAACATATGTTTTTTGAAAATTCATATTTAAAGTTGTTGAACACTTGAACAAAAAAATCTTTGTTTTTTAAATTATATTCATAAAACATCTACTTTTAAAACTAACTTTATTTTTTTAAATGTGTCACTTTTACCGTAAGTTATGAATTTTTGAAAATTTATATTATAAGTTGTTGAACACTTAAACATAACAAAAATCGAATAAATAATAAGTTTTGATATGAGAAGAGTTCTTCAAATATTTTAGCATATTCACAGAACTAGCTTTAATTTTTGATTGAAAATGTGTTCATTTTTCCGTGAGTTGTGAATTTTTTTAAATTAATGTTTTAAGTTTCTGCTTTTTCTCTTGTAAAATAGATGTTTTTAAATGAAGTTTACATTTAAATTACGCAAGTTTTCTCAATGATTCAACATAATTCCGTTAGAAAATCCGCCAGCCGCTAAAACGAAAATTATTCCGCAATTCGGATTCAAAATCCGCCAGATCTAGCGGATTTTCCGCTGACTTGGCAACACTGACTCTCAGCAATACGAAATTTCTTGAATTGTTGAGAGTACTCGCCGAGAGCGTGGGGAAAACTTTTACACTGGCGAGAATGATGCAATATTGCAACTCTCGGAGAGCTCTCCCACCACTTTTGGCGAGAACTCTCAGAGGCATTTACACTTGCGAGTTTTACTCTCAAGAGCAAATCTGCCACTCTCGAGAGTAAAAACTCTCACGTTTAAACGCACCTTTATGAAGGGTCGTCGTGTCTTTGCCTTAGGAATACTCTAGGCGCGTCCTCTCTCGTCGGCAGGTGGTACGTTAGCCCTTGCTGGTGGCGCGCCCATCGCTTGTCGGGGCGGCGCGTCATCTCGTTCGCTGGTCTCGCGTTTGCTCGTGGTCGCTAGGTGGTGTGTATGCGTATATATGGTTGTCTAGCGTCGGTGCCCACAAACTTTAATCCTTTCCAAAAAATGTTTGTCCCAAAAACTAAAATGACTGAAAGAAGTGACAGTTAATGTCTAAGATTCATTAAAAAAACAAAACAAATCATGGCCCATTAGTTTTGATACCTACAAGTGCGACGCGACGGTGCATTAAAAACTCCCAACTTTGCAGAGCCTTAATTAATGTGGATTATCCTCGATACAAAAATTCCAAAAATGCAATGAATCATTTTATTTAATTAATTTACACTGTGTATATTTCTCTCTTTATTTGTATACATAATAGCTATTTATGTAACAAGTCCACAATACAGCACTTTCTTGGACGAGACGTTTTATGGCCGAGCGAGCGAAGCGAGAGAGGCTGATAATGGAGGCGAGTCCATGAAGTGCTATTGTGGACGAGTTATATACAAAGCTTTATGTTCGACTGCTTTTAGCATTTTTGGAATACTTTTTAAATACAAACTGAAGCAATGTATTTATATACCGAGTGTTTGGGATAAGGGGCGAACATAGGGATTTAACATGTAAAATTAAATATGTGTAATTATTTGCTCCCCTATTCATTTTAGAGAAAAATCGTAAAGGAATATTTTTTAGAGAATTAAAAACTGTAAATGTATCATCCATTTAATTTACGTTTGTACCAGCATACACCTTAGAAATAATAAAAATAAGTTTAACAATTTACCATTTAATAAAAACCCTTGCCATGACTTTGACAAATGTCATGTTATGGTGAGAATAATTTTACTAGTCAAACATTAATTCGGGCGGCCCGTTGGTGTAGTGGGTACAAGCGCTTATGCCGGTTGCACCGCGTGCCGCGAGGGTTCGAATCCCAGCCCGGGCGAACGATTTCGGGGTCGCGGAATATTCGCTCGGGACCATGGACATTGCATTTGTCTTTCATTATTCAGTTATTCATTTAATTTCTGATATATTACAATACAATGATTATGGCAGATGGCCTCGTAGCCGACGCCAATTTCCCGAATCATTCAATCTCCTTAACCCGCAGTTCCATCCACGTCCAAATATCAATTCACGCATTGTTATTACTATGAACAATGATATGAGTTATTCCAATGGAGAGAGGGTATTATTTATTATCAAAATATTTACAGTGGCGTCAGTTTACACAGAGTCCGTGACTTATTTTCGGTTACATTTAACAATCGACCAATTCCGTCTGTATCAACAATTTCCAAATTTGTGAAAAAGTTCGAAAATACAGCAAGTGTAGCGGCAGATGATTCAAAAGGTATTTCAATAGTCCAATTTCAACAAATATTATTTCAAACATATTAAAATTAAAGGCAAACGGAACAGAAGAAGCAACGATGAATTGAATTAAAGTGGTGTCAGATTACACACAGTTCGTGATATATTTTTGGTTTTACCGTAACCAGCGGTCAACGGGAAATTTTAGAGCAAGTACTCAAAAAGTTCTCCGTTCTGGTGTAAACAATAACCCAATCGGTTATAAAATGCATGTCTAACATTAGCCAACTGCCTATCTGTAATCAATGTGCATTCCGCAAAAATTGCTTCCCGCAAAGATTCAATATTTGGATGGTGTTTTTTGTAAATTTTGTTTTTCAAGTGACCCCACAAAAAGAAATCACATGGTGCTAAATCAGGAGATCTTGGTGGCCAGTTGATAGTGCCACCGCGACCAATCCAGCAATTGGGAAAATTAGCATTTAAATATTCCCTTACATTTAAACCATAATGGGCTGGACATCCATCATGCTGATACCATATCTCCTGATTGTCACGTGCAACTTCTTCTAACGCAGGGCCAACCTGGTTGATTAAAAGGTCTAAATAAAAATTCGAATTTAAATTTCCACATATTTCAAACGGCCCAATATTATTTTTAAAAATACCAGCCCAAATATTGTTTTTTTGCGGGAACTGGGTTCTAGTTCTAAGGCATATCCGCGGATTTTCTTGGGTCCAGTATCGCGTGTTCTGAGTGTTGGGCTCGTTGTTAAGTGTGAACGTGCATTCATCCGTAAAACAGATAGACTGCAAAAAGTTTCTGTCTATGTTTGATCGATCCTGCATTATCTCGCAGAATACACGCCTGCTTTCTTCATCCACTAGCAATATCTCCTGATGGCATTTATGTTTGTAGGGATAATACCCATGCTTATTCAGAATCTTATACACTGAGAATGTAGACACGCTGCACTCACGAGCAATGCATCGTATGCTAGTTGTTGGATCAGCATTTATCAACCCCAAAACTCTTTCTTCCAATTCATCGTTGCTTCTTATCTTCCGTTTGCCTGCAATGTTAATGTTTTTGAAATAATATTTCTTAAAATTGGACTATTGAAATACCTTTTGAATCATCTGCCGCTACACTTGCTGTATTTTCGAACTTTTTCACAAATTTGGAAATTGTTGATACAGACGGAATTGGTCGATTGTTAAATGTAACCGAAAATAAGTCACGAACTCTGCGTAAACTGACGCCACTGTAAAATGTTTTAATAATGAATACCCTCTCTTCATTGGAATAACTCAGATTATTGTTCATCGTAATAACTAGAATTGATATCTGACTTGCAATATTATTATTTTCACTATAACATGAAACATGACATTTGTCAAAGTCATGGCAAGGGTTTTTATTAAATGGTAAATTGTTAAACTTATTTTTATTATTTCTGAGGTGTATGCTGGTACAAACGTAAATTAATTGGATGATACATTTACAGTTTTTAATTCTCTAAAAAATATTCCTTTACGATTTTTCTCTAAAATGAATAGGGGAGCAAATAATTACACATATTTAATTTTACATGTTAAATCCCTATGTTCGCCCCTTATCCCAAACACTCGGTATATATTTTAATCATAGTGTGCATTTGTTGCCACACCAATGTCATTCGTTATAAATTTCATAGAGAATGGATGTTTAGGTTAAACAATCTAACTCGCACAATAAACGTCCAAACCTTGCAAACTTCTTCAGGAGTAAGTGTAATGAATAATAGTAAGTACTATCGCTACAAACCACTATCATAGTTGATCTCTCTTTTGCATGAGTAATTTGCATTGTATTTATTAGGTGTCCTAACCAAAATTTTAAATCTGTCATTTCTGACACTGTCATAAGAGTCCAATTTACTTGATCAATTATGTCTAAAAATAAACCCACAAAGTTACTATTTTCGTACAGTCGAACATAAAGTATTTTTTCGTCAACCGCCGTGAAAGTGACGGCTTTCCGACTTGACACCATTAATCGAAAATTGATAATTCCAGTACACCGAGAAGTTGCTAGGCTACGATGAAATAACAGTCCGGGAAAATTTTTGTCGGACAGTAGATGTAGCGATTGACGAAAAAATAGTATGTGCGTCACGTAGGAAATAGTAATTTACGTAACAAGTTCCGAAAGTGATATTTTACGGGATGAGTAGGAAGTTTCCAGGACGAGCCGTAGGCGAGTCCTGGAATCCTGCGAGTCCCGTAAAATCACTTTTGGAACGCGTTACGTACAATATTTTTTCTGCAGCCGTTTTTTTATGTTAAAAAACCTAAAACACACACGAATTTTATATGACATGCGCTGTCATAATTAAATACGATGTTCATGTTTTTGTCAAGGCCGCCTACATATATACGCAAAATCGTCCCGAAAGTAACAAAAAGCGTCCCGAAAGTAAAGAAATCGTTCCGAAAGTGAAACAAAATCGTCCCGAAAATAACTACTTTCGGTACGATTTATGTAAAGTGGTACTTTCGATTTAATAAATCATACCGAAAGTTTTATTTTCGGGACGGCTGCAGAAAAAATGCATTCCCGGACTACTGTGATTGTTGGACTCGGCTATCACGTCGTCCGGAAATGCTTCATTTTTCCCACTAGACACACAATCTACTATTTTATTAAATTATTTGTAGTGCTCACGAATTATGTTAATTGTGCGTAAATTATTTAATTATCATAATTTTGCGTTGAAGGTAATTATTTTAAAAAATTACAGATCACTAACAATTAAAGTCAAGGCCAATTGTCTAGAAAGAATTAATCAAAATTATAGATACATTTTCTATTTATGAAATATCATTATTCGGTTAGTTATAAATACAGCGGCAATGCGGGCATGTTCAATATACCTAATCAAATGATTTAAATGTAACAAGAAAAAGATATAAGTAATACATTTGTGCGAATCTTAATAAAACAAGATTTAGTTTGATTCAATCGCGATGATGCTAATAATTTTACTAACGTCAAGTGTTTTTTTACTGTGGATTTTGTTAAAAAGACGAAACAAATTTTCACATCTAAAACGATTATATCCAGGTCTTACGTTACTGCCGCTTATAGGATGCGTCCATCATTTTTTAATACGTCCTGAAAAAGGTATTTATAACTTTGGCTATTCCTACAAATGTTTTAGCTTGTAAATTAAATACAATGACTCACTCATACAATAACTCAAATACAAACATACCGGGTGACCCAGCGATCTCTAAAAGCCCCATATTTGTTATTTGAGATATCGATAAAATGAGCAGGAGGTGACAAAAGAAATATGTTTTTATGGATAAATCTCAAGAATCCTTAATATTTTATTATACAAATTGTACATCATTGGGAAGCTTATTAAAAATTCCATGCGTTGGTGGCAAGGTATATAGGGTATTCCATTTGAAAAAAAAATAGTTATCCATTATTTTGCGTATGTTGACACCCTGTATAGCAGTATGAACAAAAAAGAACCAAAGCCGATTTGTATTATTCTTCATGATGTGGAAAATTCTTTAGTGTATAAAAAATGACGCTAGCTTTGCTAGGAGCGCTTCTGCAATTTTTTCAATGTGTCCTTGTTTTTGTCACAAATTTGCCCATAACTAACCAACCGTCTATTATAGACCCCCGGTATCTTACACTATTTTTATCAGCTTCTCAAGAGGGTTGAAAATAAAGTATAAAATATAAGGTGTTCCATTTAAAAAAACATAATTGGGTGGGGGGGGTTGCGGGGCATGTTAAAGGGCTCAAATAATTGCTGTTGACTCGAAACTTTCAAAAATGACTCAAAATTCATTCCAAATTGGTTTCTTAAAAAACTATTTTTGCGCTGTTTCTAGATTTTTTAGAAATTTTCATATGCTCAGTGTGTAAAATTGTACAAAATTGAACCAATTTTGCAGACTCAAAATAAATATAAAAACAATCGCTTTCGACTTAAAACTTTCCAATATTACTCAAAATTCATTCCAAATTGGTTTCCTACAAAACTGTATTCGCACCATTTCTAGATTATTTGAAATTTCGATGCGGTCGGAGTGTAAAATTGAAAAAAAAAATTGAACCAATTTTGGAGATTCAAAATAAATATAAAAGCAATTGCTATCGACTTGAAACTTTTCAAAATTACTCAAAATTCATTCCAAATTGGTTTCTTAAAAAACTGTATTCGCACCATTTCTAGATTTTTTGAAATTTCGATGCGGTCGGAGTGTAAAATTGAAAAAAAAAATTGAACCAATTTTGGAGATTCAAAATAAATATAAAAACAATTGCTATCGACTTGAAACTTTTCAAAATCATTCAAAATTGATATCTTAAAATGCCACATTCGTAACTATGCTGGATTTTTGAAAATGTTGATGTGTGTAAAATTGTAAAAAATAGAACCAATGTTGGAGACCCGAAATGAATATAAAAACAGTTGCTAACGTCCTCGAACTTTCCAAAATTAGTCAAAATTCATTCCAAATCGATTTCTTGAAAAAACTTTATTTGCACCATTTCCAAATTTTTTTTTTCGAAATTTTGATATGATCGGAGTATGAAATTGAAAAAAAAAATTGACCTAATTTTGGAGACCCATAATAAATACATAAACAATTACTATCGACTTGAAACTTTCCGAAATTCATCCAAAATTGATTTCTTAAAAAAAAACTATATTTGCACCAATTCTAGATTGGGCTCAAGCCTGATAGCCACCCCCTGGGTGCGCGCCTTTAATCAAAACAAGCACTGTACACAACATCTGCAAAATTAAAATGGCTTAGTACAAGTGTATCACACAATAACCGTTTGGTTAACGCACTTCTAAATGTAAAACTTGTTTATAAATTAAATTCAGTAACCATTTTTTTAGTTTCTCCGTGCCAAATATTAGTGGGCCCAAATTTGATCCCTGTGAGATATTATTAGTATCTGTAGATTTATATACACAGCACAGTGGTCTCAAATGCCGAAAATTTGGCCAAAATATGAAGACGTTATCCGAATTGTATGAAAATTCGCATTTAGAGTTCTTTGATATCGCTGAATCTGGAATAAAAAATCTGAAAACCAAATGGCGGATCCAATATTTAAAGAATGGTCATATTTTTATGAAAATTTGGACATAGGGCTTTTCTTGGTTGCTGATTTTAAATATGTAATTACAAATTCAAATAACAAAATGGCAGATCCAATAAGGCGGACAAAAATGATGAAAATGGTCATATTTTTATAAAAAATCAGACATTAGGCTTTTTAAGATCGCTAACTAAATCTATGTATTTAAAAATTTGAATAAAACAATGGCGAATCTAATATAGCGGAGAAAAATGATAAAAATGGTCATATTTTCATGAAAGTTCGGATATAGGGTTTTTCGTGGTCGATGATTAAAAATCTGTAATTTAAAATTTTAATAACAAATTGGTGGATCCAATACAGCAGACAGAAATGTTCAAAATTATCATACTTTCATAAAATTTTGGATATAGGATTTTTGGTGGTCGCTGATTGAGAATCTGAAATTAAAAATTTGTAAAACAAAATGGCGTATATAAATTATAAAAATTGTAAATTTTAAACGAAATTTCGGACCATTTTTTGAGGCCGCTGAGTGAGAATATGAAAAATATTTAAACATATTTTTAAGGAAAGAAAACTTTTATCCGAAATTTCATTAAAAAATTACATTTTTTATAATTTTTGACCGCCTTACTGGGTTTGCCATTTTGTTTTTCAAAATATTAATTTCCGATTCTTAATCAGCGACCTTGTAAACAGCAGCTGCAGCTTGCTGCAGATGAATCAAACAAGTTAACGTTCTAGAGGCTCTAAGGAATAAAATTTGATATATTATGTGTAAGGGTCCTTGGGGGAAAGTAGTTAGAAGTTTCCAAAACAAATGAATATAATCGAAAATTTTAATATTGTTTTTGCTTTTTATGGACGTCACACCACAACTGATGAAAAAAGTTTAAAATGTATGTGAAAATAGAGTACACATCTTCTTCTTAGAATTCCATTGCGAAAAAATTGCAAAAATTAAGAATACAAGTGAGAAATAATTAGGTTGCCGATGATGCACTAATAACACAATTGTACTCTAGCGGCGAACTGCCATTTCGGATACTTAAAAATAACAGATTGTTTAATTTTACTGGTTTAATTTTTATACCTACATAGGTTAGGGTATTTATCAAGTAGTAAGCAATGTTTTATGCAATAATGTTGACATGAATATTTTCGAATTATGACCGCTGTAGAAACCACTGTGCACTGGTGAAAAAAAATGAAGCACTTGAAAATCGTGAAATTTCGACCATTTTCAAACCGCGTATTTTCAAACGATTTTCATGAATCTTTTAGGGCGAAAAACTTTAAAGTGTTCTTTAAAGTCATGCATGCGAACTTAAGCGTAACCCCTTTCACCCCCTCTAGCACCCCTGTGAAAAAAATAGTTTTTTTCCTGGAAACCATGTCCAACTTTGACGATGTCTACGGAGTTGTACAAATTTTGTCGATTCGATCCACCATAAAGGCACTAAAAGTTGATCAATTCCCTATGCAGGACTCAAAATTGAAATTCCGATTTGGCACCAAGTTATGGGTGTTTGAAAAAAAGCGAATTTTGTGTTTTTTTTTTACTCATAAGTCCGAAGTTTTTCGACGAAATTGTTTTCGTTTTCACGAATGAAATTTTCTTTGCATGTTCTTTTAGGTATGAACGAAAATTCATTGTTTGCACAAAATCACGAATATCGCATTTTGTACCTTAAAACTCCATTAAAGAAAAAACTTTATTTTCGGTCAAAAAGGGCTCACTTTAACGATCTCTATAGGGTCAGAAAAAATGTGGGCCTAACTCACCACCATTCGTCCATTTTTCCATTCGTCCAATAAAAACAAACAAATTACACTGAAGGAGAAAAATTAAACACTAGAGATTTGTAAAAATTTAGATAATTTTCAAATGGCCATAACTGGGCTTCTATCCAATCAATTTAGACGACCTTTTGAGAAATCAAAAGCAAAATGTGTCCTCTTTGAGAGGGTTTATCCCCATTCAAAGAGAGGGATCTACGCCCTTCCAAACGAAAAAATAAAGGTAATTGAACACATTTCAATGCCCTTTTGGTGGATCGAGTCGACAAATTTTTTCCAACTCGGTACACGTTGCCAAAGTTTTTGCCCAAAAACGTGTTTTTTTTTGTTCGGGGGTTGAAGGGTTCGAAAAGGGATCATTCCAATCCGAGTTTATCCACTTTAAGTGGAGACAAAATGGGATTTTTCCCGAAATAATCATCAAACTTGGTTGAAAAGTCACTGAGTTATGTGCGAAGAACCTCAAAATGCACTTTTCTCAAACACCCATAACTTGGTGCCAAATCGTCGTAGGAACTTCGTTATTTGAGTCCTGCATAGGAAATTGACCTTAATGCCTTTATGGTGGATCGAGTCGACAAAAATTTTCCAACTCCGTATACATCGTCAAAGTTGGACATAGTTTCCTGAAAAAAACATTTTTTTTCAATGGGGTGCTAGATGGGGCGGATTGGGTTACGCTTAAGTTCGCATGCATGACTTTAAAGAAGACACTTCAAAGTGTTTCGCCCTCAAAGATTGAGATTGAATATACGCCGAGTTATGGCGGTTTAAAAATGGTCAAAATTTCACGAATTTCAAATGCTTCATTTTTATTTTCCTTCAGTATATCTTTTAAATTTTAAAGTTTATTGAAAAAATTTTCAAATAGGATTTGTTGATTTTAAACTGCTTTATACATATATCGTATTTAGCTTCAGTTTTTTTAACCTTTATACTTTTCTCCATTTTTGAAATCCGCAGATTTTTTCGAACACCTTATATTATCAACTATATTCATCTGACAACACCATTCTGGAACACTGATCATTTATTTGTTTCAGATTTATTAAAGTTTGCTTTAACATGGGAACGAAAGTACTGACTAAATATGTTTGTTAACATTTTTCATCTACCATACCTTTTCATCAGTGACCCAAAAATGATTGAATTTATACTGAGCTCCAACAAGATCATTGATAAAACAAGGGAATATAGATTTCTCCATAATTGGTTTGGATTGGGCCTAATCACAAGTACAGGTATGTTATTAAACGATATCTTTGAAAAAAATGAAGTAAGAAAAACTTAAAGTAATTACTCGCCAGCGACACAAATTTAAGTTTGTTTTAAAATAATTTTATCTGGTAAACGAGAAAGACTGATGTGTAAGTGTCCTTTTTTGCCACATCTACGTTTTAGGTTACTCTATCAGAGCCCTGCAGAAGCGGATTTTTGAAAGGCCGGCCCGGCCCGACCCGATAGTGAAAATTTAAAACCCGGCCCGATGAAAATGTGCTGTGGGCCCGGCCCGGCTCGGAGCTGAGTATTCAAATCCCTGCCCGGCCGGCCCCGGGAAAGATTGAATTAAATAAATAAAATTACTGGACCATGTACTTCTTACAATTCTTAAAATACATTGCATTCATGTTAACAAAAATAACTCAATTTATTTTTCAGTGCACTTAGTTGTTACTTTCCAAACTATAATAAAATCAAATTTATTCAAGCCCGGCCCGGCCTAAATTATCCATCGGAAAGCCCGGCCCAGTACGGCGCACAGTGGGCCAGAATGCTAATTTAGCGGGCCAAAATTAATAGCATCTTAATCCTTTCACTTTTAAAGACGAATTTGTAGATTAGTATTATTTTTGAGGTCGCTGAGTCCGAATCTGTAATCAGATTGGTTAAATTCAATATGGCGGATCCAATATGGCGGATCCAATATGGCGGATCCAATATGGCGGATCCAATATGGCTGATTTTTTTTGTAAAAATCTTCGGTTTTTAATGAAAATTAATACCATCCTATATTTGATACCTCTGAATCCAAACTTTCAATAAAAATTTCAAAATTCAAAATGGCGGATCCAATATGGCGGAATTTTTTTGTAAAAAATATTCAGTTTTCATTCAAAATTAATAACGTTCAGTTTTTGAAATCTCTGAATCCAAGTTTGGAATAAAAAATTCTAAATTCTAAATGGCGGATCCAATATGGCCAATAATATTTTTAAATTAAATTTTAAAGTACTTGTAACTGATGTTATTTTAATGTGTTTAGATTTTAAGTTTATTTATACATTTAGGATTGTATTGATATCTTTCACATGAATGTTAATATTCGTCATGAAATAAATTATTTCATTTGATTTGATTAAATATTTAGATTTTAATGCAACTTCGCGTTTTCGCCGAAATTGGTTTCAATGATTCTTCATTTCTCAAATTGTCAAATATATTCATATATGCCAGCTCATTCATGGTCAGGGGCGGCTCGTTATATAGAACCACGGAGCCATGGCACAACCTGTAGTTTCAAACTCAAAAATGTTTTGCAATTAAAAAAATTAGAAAATTATTTTGAGCAATATAGTGATTTTTGAGACTAATTTACAATTTTCTTACTAAAAAATTCTGCATATTTTATTATACAAGGTGTCTAAAAAAGTAATTTGTAATTTGTTAAATAATTTAATATGTTAAAATAAAAGCAGTTTTTGGATTATAGTTATTTTTAAAACTTTTCTTGCAGGACGAGCACAATTAAACAATGAACAATAAGTTCTTTTTTATTTATTTTTGTTAAAAATAAGGCGTAAACAAAAAAACTTTAAGAGTTATAAATTCCTTAAAAGTGACGAGTTGCATTGAAAAAAATTTGAATCGTAAAAAATGTGAAGAACAAAAAAGTTCTATGTAATAATGTAAACAGCATGTCCTCTGGAGCACCTTTGTACTTGAAGAAATTTCTTGAAATTTTTAAACAATGTAGTACACCTAATGTAGTTGTCAGAAAAAAATAAACAAATCATTCTCATCTGCCATTTTCGAGATATAGATTAAAATATTTTAAAAATCTTAAACTTTGACTTGCTGTATCTTGGAAAGTATGTAATTTTTCATATAGATAAATTTAGTTAATTTGCTCTTTTTTTGTCTCAAGAATACACCATATCATTTTGGTGGTGTTTTTTTTTAGACACCTTGTATACATATATGAAACATGTTTATTCACAGACATAATTTTTTACATTAATATTTACATATTATACTTATGATGAACTGTCAAGGGCTATCGAGATATTTTATTATTAAGCCTGTATTTTCGATTTTTTTAAGGTAAATTTTTGATTATTTGGCCTAAATATTTTTTATTTTGAGCTAAATTTTCGATTTAATTGTTAAAATTTTCGACGTTTTGGTGCGCATTTTTTATTTTTCCCGCCGAATTTTTAATTTTTAGATTTTTAACGTGTATTTTAATTTTTTGATCTTTTTCCCCAACTATTCTTTATTTTGACCTATATTTTCGAATTAATTCTTAAAATTTTTGATTTTTTGGTCCGCATTTTTGATTTCGCGGGCCAAATTTTTAATTCCAGTTCCAAATTTTTGAACTGATTTAGGTATATCTGTAATTTGAATTATTGATTTATGTGCAAGATTTTTTTTTATTTTTTCCGGTATTTTCGAGTTTTGTTTGTTAAAATTTTCAATTTTTTAGTCTGCATTTATTATCTTTACGCCCAAGTTTTCATGTACTGTCTAAATTTTCCGACTTTCTGACCAACATGACAGATTTTTATTATTTTTTTTAAATCTTTTGACCTAAATTTTTCTTTATTTTGACCTAACTTTTCGATTTTATTGTTAAAATTTTTGATTTTTTGGTCCGCATTTTTCGTTTAGTCCACATTTATTATCTTTAGGCCCGAGTTTCGATGTTTTCAAATTTTTGGCCAACATTGTAGATTTTTATTTTTTTTATCTTTTGCCCTAAATTTTTATTCATTTTCGTTTAATTGATTGACACTGGAGGCGTTTACTTCGTGATACATTTGTAATTATAAATAAAATACTTTCTTTGTTAAATAGTGTGATATTAACAAAAAAAGTGTTTTATTTATAAATTTCTTTTATTTGTCTGTTAAAATTTTTCTTTTCTTGGTCCACCATTTTTATTTTTAGGCCAGAATTTTAGATTTTTGGTTTAAATTTTTCATCGTATATTTTAGATTTTTGGTCTATTTTTTTATCCTGTATTTTACATTTTTTAACTTGGATTATTGATTTAATTTCGTATTTTTATTTTATTTTTTGGCTATTATTTTCGAACTTCTGGTCCAGCGGCGGCTCGTGGATTTACGTAGGGGAGGCAAAGACAAAGATGTCGCTTGCGCTGCACTACTTACTCTAATAGAGGAAGCAAATATTCCGTTCCTTTTTTGGTTAAATTTTCTTCTGTTGCCTAACAGCTGAACATCCACGAGCCGCCGCTGTTCTGGTCTGAAACTTATTTTTGGCGGCTGAAAGTGGCAAATCATTTTTCTTTTGCTTGTATTTTCAATTTTTTGGTCTGTAGTTTTATTTTTCGATCAGGTTTTTGACCTTTTGTCCTAAATTTAGACAAAATATCGAAACCTCAGGCCTAAAATGAAAAATGCAGACAAAAAATCGAAAATTTCAACAAACAAAACTCGAAAATACCGGAAAAAGAATCTCGCATATAAATCAATAATTCTTTATTTTGGCCTACATTTTCGATTGGTTTGTTGAAATTTTCGATATTTCCATATTTTCGGTTCTCCGTTTAGGTCAATTTTTTTGATTTTTTGTCCTTTATTTTATATTTTTTAACCTGAATTATTTATTTTTACGCGGAAATTTTTTATTTTTTGCGAATTATTTTTTTGGGGGTCAAAATTTTTGATTTTTGTCCTTTATTTTAGATTTTGCCACCCACATTTTTGAATTTTTTGACCTGCATTTTTAAGGGTTTTGTATTTATTTCAGGTTATTTATTTAATTTTATATTTTTTGTTTTCGTAGGTTTTCATTTAAAAATGGGGTTTATTTTTAGATAAAATTAATTTACTTTGATCTTTATCTGGAAAATATAGTCTTCGGGATTTATGTTAAGGAATTATTTGATTTTTAAATATTTGTGGGAATTTTGGATTTTTTGCATCAAACAATGAAATGTCTAATTTAGGTTTTTTATCCGATCTAAACTTATATAATATTAAACTTCATTCATTATACGTTCAAGGCAGCGGCGGCTCGTGGATCTTTATAGAGGAGGCTACGACAGAGATGCCGCTCGTCCTGTACTACTTACTCTTAATAGGAAGCAAATATTTTTTAATTAATTCTGAAAACACTTGATCTAGGAAGATAAATCGTTCTTTGTTTCTTCAAAAAAGGAGGGGGTATTGAAGAAGTGGCCCTACCAGCCACATGTTTCACGAGCCGCCACTGTTCATGGTACCCGTGTTTTCCATTCGATGCCAGAACAGAAATGCGAGAATGTTGTCTCGGCAAATACTTTGTCGAGTATGATTTTTTTCACGAGAGAGAATATACGACTTGAAGATATTTGCGATAGAAAATGCAAAATCACTACTAACGGAAAATTTCCATCGATTCGCACGCAATATTCACGAAATACTGATGGCTGCGTGGCGTGCGCGTGCGTATAAAACACGCCACAGAAGTCACAAAGGCGCATAAAGGCAAACGAATTTTTTTTATACGACAGAGATATATATGCACTACATTTTCATCACAGTCGAATAAGGGTAAAATTGAGTACTTTTTAGGAATGCCCTAATATATCATCAAATCGATTAAAATTTCATACTTACTTGACATTTAATTTTTTTATTATGTGAACTAATACCTAAATGGTTTTATTTAATACACTTATTTGTAACTGAGGTATATCTTAAAATAAATAAATTATTAAACCGATCCATTGTTAACTTGCAACATGAAATTATTAAAAATTAAACCAAGCGCGCATAGACGTATTTCATTCAAATTGAATGTTATATTTGTGCTTATTGCTTACCGATTTAATGTTTATATGCGATTGTTTTGTTGAAAAATGTATTTTTACCCTTAATTAGGATGTCTACTATAAAGTTATCAACACTAATGATTTTTTTTTGGACTTACAAAAATTGAATTTTGTCCCGCTAGATTAGCATTCTGGCCCACTGTGCGGCGCGGAGTTTGAATAATACGGCCCGGCCCGGCGTATGGCTTTCCGGGTCGGGATAAATCCCGGCCCATGCAGGCCTCTGAACTCTATCACGTCGAAATTAGAGTCGTGTTATTTATTTAGATTAATGTCTTCTCATATTGTATATTGTATAATAATTTGTCATAGCTAAAACATAGTGAATTTTTAAATTCAGTTTATTTATAAATGTATCCATTTTCATTAGGTCAAAGATGGAGGAGCCACCGAAAAATATTAGCACCCAGTTTCCACTTCACAATCTTAGAAGAATTCGTTAAAATTTTCGATAAGCAAAGCACGACGTTAATTGAGCAATTGAGAAGCGAAATTGGAAAAGAATCCTTCGATGTTTTTAAATATATGTCGTTATGCACTTTAGATGTTATTTGTGGTAAGTAAACAATTTTAATACACTCACTTTCGTATGAAATGCACCACCCAGAAAGAATCATACGATTGATGCAAAACTTGATTTTTACAAATCGAGTCAATATTTCGGAATGCCCGTGTTACAAATTCGTTACGTAAATTTCATCATGTTGTTGCCGCTCTACCACCAGAGGTAGCGATGGAGGTACGGGATATGTTATTTATATCCAGAAATCCCGAAATCTTGCCTTACGAAGCGTTTAAGACTGAAATCATAAAATACACATCAATATCAGAAAAAAAAACGAATGCAACAACTTTTGCCGAGAGTGACGTTGGGTGATCAAACACCATCCCAGTTGTTGCGTAAGCTGCAACAACTTCTTGAAAACACGACCATTGGCGATAATTTATTGCGAGAAATTTTTTTAAATAGACTTCCCGTTGATGTTCAGGGTATTCTGATTCCAGCTGACACAACGAACTTGAGTAATTTGGCTGATATGGCTGATCATATACTTGAAATTTCGAATCCACACACCATTTGTACAATGACCGCAGTACTACAAGCGAGATAAAACGTGTTTTTCTTTCTTCGTGGGTTGAAGGGTTCGAAAAGTGATCATCCCAATCTGAGTTTACCCTCTTAAAGTATCGCCATACATCCACAATCCACATATTCCCTTTTCGTTTCCAGACTTAAATCTCGCGATATTTTCGTAATTTTCTTCGAATTAGAAATTTCAACAGAAATATCCGTTTTGAGGTCCGCTGGGGCGATTCTGGCCATTTCTGAAAAATATCTGCCTGTCACTAAAACATTTAACTTAAATGTTTCCAATGTAATACACTACTTATCAAAACGAGAGAGAGTATGTACATTTATTTCATACTGTGTCAAATTCCAATACTTTACGTCAACAGTTTCAATCCGGGAAAACACAAAAAACGGCCGGTCCGGTAAAGTGTTGCTATTGGAAACACAAAATTAATCATGGCAATAACAATTATTCAAATTTAAGAAATAATTTATTCAAAAATACATAATATATGTATAATAAAAATTAACAATTAAACTTAAATATTAATGTTCAGATTAATAGTACAATTTGTATTGCCCTCAATAGTTACTGGAGGAAAATTACTGCTAAAACTAGTTTTATTAATAATTTCTTTGTTTTGCTGCTGCAATACTTCGACAAAGGTTTCTCCATTCAGTATCATCCTAGCAATTTTATTTTTGTTTTCCACAGAGTCTTCTATGTATTTTTCAGCCACAGACGAACTCTTCCAAGCACCGTGTCTTTTTAGTACTGCTAAATCAGCACCAGCATTGGCCAAAAGCGTAGCAGAAGTTCTCCGAAACGAATGACCAGTATACTTGTCAGGATCTTGAAGACCCAAAAACAGTGCATTTGTTTTGGCATCCCTCCAATTGTGTGTATTCCTACCCTCTGTACGGTACACTTTGAATTTCTATATCCCAAAAATAACATTCTATGATTAACATTTTTTGGTCTCAGTGATACGTATTTTCTGAATAACTCCAAACATTTAATTTCATCTACTTCGCTTATTACAGTAAAGGTTCTTCTTTGATTTGTCTTAGTGAACGGAATTGTAATTACTAACTGCGTTTGAGTTTCCTGGATATCGTCTAGTGAAATATTGTACAATTCTTCTCTTCTACAACCACCAGCTACTCCAATCAAAGCTACAACCTGTAAATTCAAAAAAATTCGTATATTTTCTTGTTTTATTTAAAATTTCCTCTTACTTTTGCCAGAAGAAATTTATCAGTACAAGCTTCTTTCATAAATCTATAGATTTCTTCTCGGGTTAATATTTTAGATTGTTTCGATTTATGACCAATTGATTGTTTTTTCAGGAATGCTACCACTTTAGGTCAAGATTTTCATTCGCAATTAATGTTGATTTTATCATGGAATATTTCGGCCACAAAGAAGACGCACCTATTTTCTTAGACTAAAAACATTAGTTCACAAATAAAATAATAAATGTAATCATTTAAATTCTTACCAAATCTAAAAAATAGGCCAACATAACTTCTTCCGTAATTTTCATCACATTATTTTCTGCTTTCCATTCACAAAAATGACTGAATTGTTTTTGATACCTTTCACCAGACTTAATAGGTATTAATTTTGCACACGCTTCTTCAGATTTTCTTACAATTACTGGAGGATTTACAATTTCTGGGCAATTTGCATAAGAATTCATTTTGACACAACAAATTATTTAAACAAATTAAACATTTGCCAAACAACCGTTGCTAATCATGTTACGAAAATGTAACTAGATTTGGAGCATCTGTTATAGTAATTTTTAAATTAATTTCAATGTTTCTTTAAAAAGCAATTTGACACAGAATGAAATAAAATACATAACGACATTCGTCCGTGAACACTTTTTACAGTACTCGTTTCGAATTTCAAGACTCGGCTCCTTTGTCGCCTCGTCTTTAAATGTCTCACTCATACTGTAAAGTATGTGTTCCCGGACTTATAACGTTAATTACTATTAACTGATTATTTTATTTTTTTTAGAAAGTGCAATGGGAACAGAAGTCAATGCCCAAAAAGACCCGGACTCTCCGTTTGTAAGCGGTATCAGAGAATTATGCGGGATACTATTTACCAGAGTCTTCACGCCGCTAAGATTTGACTGGATATATCATTGTTCTAAAACGTACAAAAAGGAAAAGGAAGTCATAAAAATAATGAGAGCATTCAGCAACGGTATCATCAACACCCGCAAGAAGGCATTACGGAAAGAATTAGAAGAAGGTTACGAAGAGGACGAAGGATTTGGGACGAAGAAGAAGTTCACGTTCTTGGACTGCTTGTTAAGGTCTAAAATTGACGGAGAACCGATACCAGATCAGGATATACGTGAACAAGTGGATACATTCGTGTTTGCAGTATGTATTTTTATCATCTTTTAGTCTAATCAATTATGAGATCTTTTAGGCATCTCCTTGCTGGCTGAGGAGGCCCAAGCTCAAAATTTGCAACTAAAGGGTTTTTCAATAAGAACTTGACAATTTTTGTTTTAATATCTCGCAAACCATTTGGGATATATCAAAACTTTTATTATTGGCTTAAAGTACAATCAATGCAATTATTAATGGAACTCGACTTCGATCATATGTCCACCAAGCAGTGGCGGTTTCAAAGGGGGGGTAATCGGGTAATTACCCCCCCTAAGAATTTTTTGCGTAACAATATTTATTGTTAAAAATTACCGATATTCCATATTACAAACAAATAATATAACCGGTAAATTTTTCCAACGCTTTAAAACGTTGGAAAAGGATAGGGAGATTTCATGGAACAGGTGTATGCAGTGGCGGCTCGTGGAACATTTGGATGGTAGAGCCATTTAACATATAATATAATAATGCACATTGGGTCAAAAAGAAAACGGTACAAATAGTTTTGTACTGTTATATCTTCGTGAGCTATTAGTATTTTAAAATAATTAATACAACAGTGAAAAGCCCAATTTTTACAGATAAGATGAAGTACTTTTGCTCTAAAAAAATAATACGTAAACTTGTGCCCGGAGCAGTGGCGGCTCTAGGAAAATTTTGACGGTAGAGCCACTTAGCACACACAATATATCTCACCGTCTCATTTTTTAGGAAAGAAAAATCGATGAGAAGAAGCACTAAAAAAAAAATGATGATGTGGCCATCATGTTACTTTCTCCGACATGATGGTATCATTTATATTTACGCTTTCATCGTTTATTTCCAATTTAAATCATATTTTAAATGCACATCGTAAGTTGTTCATTTTAGCATTCTCTACAATTATTATTAACATACATTTGCTCTAACTATTATGGTTTTATAATTATAAACCAAAAATTAAAAAAATAATAATAAATTTTTTTCTCGAATAAAAATGATTTTATGAAAAATGTTTTCAAGCAAAAGATGTTCATTTCTTTGTTGTCTTCAAAGTTTGTTTAAATGTTTTTGTGATATTTTTCATATTTAAGATAATATTGGCAAAAAACAAAAAACAGTTGAGGTGAACGCCCACTTCCGGTGTACGAAATTTTACCAAAAGCTTTTCAGTTCTTCAGATTATCAAATAAGACGGATGTTAAAAGTTTCATATCAATTGCTCTATTAGTTTTTGAGGTACAGCGCGCACAGACATGACACACACACACACGCACACACACGCACACACACACAGACACAACATTTTTTTTCCAGAAATTGTTGAAATGGCATCTAGGGACCCCGAAACGGATATTTCCGTAAAAAAAAATTTTGAAAAAAAAATCACGATCACAATACTTTCTCATACTTCGTAACGGAGAAAGTAAAAAGAAACGAAAAATAGCCCGCACGGGGCTGTTTCTCTGTACGGCAGAGTTCAATTTGAAAATCGCATCCGCGAAAGCCACTATGGTGGCGCATAGTGTAATACTTTAAGAATTTAAAACTTATTTTTGGTTAAAAAACGAAAAATTAGTTTTTATCTTATCTATATCTCTTTAATGACTACCGAAAGGAAAAAAAATACAAATTAGAAGATTTAAAATGTCGAGTTGTAGTAAGTTATTTTTAGTTATTTTATTTAGTTTATTTTTGGGTAATGGTTTGTTAGTTGACCTAAGTTACTCTTTATTTTGACGTGTCTCGCATTGTAAATACAATGCAAAAGACCAACTCTTATCTTATCTTAAAGAATTTGCAAAATCTTTCCTTTCGTTTAAGAATTATCCTCAAAAAACTACAAATTTCTAAAAATCTATTCGGCGAGTACAACAATTTACCAAATTTGGTCATCCGTTCACAAGTTATCTTAAATAAATGATTTTTTTGGTCCTGTACATTTATTCGATGAGTAGAAATACTTTTCAAGAGGAATTTTTAAAATCGACCATTTTGTTCAAGAGCTATCTTCTCAAAACCACCGAACCATTCAGCAATTATTTTTTTTATATACACATACCGGGTGAATATTTCAAAACCGAACATAGGCATTTAACATGGGAAACATGTTTTTGGAAGATTCTGTCTCCCCATTTTAACTAACAGGATTTATAATGATACCAATGGAAAGAAGATTTTTTTCCTGATCTAATGATATCTGAACTAGTTAATTTTCAGTTGTAATCCTTATTTTACCAAAATATTCGCAATAAATACAATTCGGAAAATCGTATCGAGCCATGACTCGCAAGACAATAAACCGATTCAAACGTCATTCGAGTGACAAACTCAATATGCCGTTGGCGAGTATGATTTTGAGATTTCCAATTTTATTCACTGATATCAATTGTAATTTTCTAAAGAATTGAAAAGACTCTGGTTGAATTTCTGGTAAATGTAAAATCAGTAAACTTCAGTAGCATCGATCGCAACGTGTTTATGAAAAAATACAAAAATAACATAAATACATTTTAATAAATGAAATAAATGGAAGAAGTTACATTACAACATTTATTATTGCTGTAGCGCAGTATCCAATTTGATCAATTTAAATTAAAAAACGAAGATCATAATGATACACCTGTTAACAATTATAATTAGAAATCAATAATTAAAGCAAGTGTTCAAATAAACCTCCATTCTGAATTAAACAATTCCCCGTCCTATTGTAAAACGAATTTCTGACGTTTGCCAACTGTCTATTCGTTATCAACCCGCACTATTCAAATATTGTATTCCTCCAAGAATTAATGTTTGGATGACGGGTTTTGTAAATTTGGCTTTTCAGGTGACCCCACAAGAAGAAATCGCACGGTGCCAAATCAGGAGATCTAGCAGGCCAGTTGATTTCACCTCCTCGTCCAATCCACCGAAATGTATTATTCAAATATTCTCTGACGTTTATTCCGAAATGTGCTGGACATCCGTCATGTTGGAACCAGATATCCTGGTTTGGACTTGCCACTTCTTCTATTGCAGGGCCAACCTGAGTAATTAACAATTCTAAATCATTTTCTGAATTTAAATTTCCTATAATTTCGAAAGGACCTATAACATGAGAATTAAAAATGCCTGTCCAAATAATATTTTTTTGAGGATATTGCGTTCTAAGATTTAAATTCAGATGGGATTCTCATGTGCCCAGTATCTATCGTTTTGAACGTTTGGTTCATTATTTAATGTAAAGGTACATTCATCCGTAAAGCAAATCGACGAGAGAAAATTGCGATTAGCATTAGCATCTAGATCTTGAATAATTTCACAAAAGGTTTGTCTAGGTTCTTCATGAAACGGCAATAGTTCTTGATGGCATTGAAACTGGTACGGACGGTAGCCGTACTTTCTTAAAATTTTGCAGACCGTTCCTTGCGATTTACTACATTTTAAAGCAATAGATCTTGTACTTAGTCGAGGATTCCCGGATATCAGCCCAATAACAACTTCTTCGTGAATGTTTTCCCGTCTGTTGCCATTTATTCTGCGATGTTCTAATAAACAGCCATAATGAGATAATTTTGAAACTATCAATTAAAATGAATAATATTTACCTGAATTTAAACAACCAGAATTTTCTAATTGAAAGACTATTTGTTGTATTGTCGACACTGACGGTATGGAGCTCTTGTTAAACTGCACGGAGAATAAATCTCGCACCCTACGGTAACTATTTCCGCTGTAAACGTTTATTACTTTACTTTAGGTTTTTCCTCGATGGAATACATTTTACAAAGAAAAATTAATGACAGTTATCATAAACTGATAATTTGTTTTCAGGCAAGCCATGACACACCATGAATCTGTTTATTATCTTACTAGTCATGGCTCAATACGATTTTCCCAATTGGATTTTTTGCGAATATTTTGATAAAATAATAGAGAATTACAACTAAAAATTAACTAGTTCCGATATCATTAGATGAGGAAAAAAATCTTCTTTCGATTGGTGTCATTATAAATCCTCTTAGTTAAAATGGGGAGCAGGAATCTGCAAAAAACATGTTTCCCATGTTAAATGCCTATGTTCGGTTTTGAAATATTCACCCGGTATATGTTGAAAGATTTTTCAATATATGTTTATCCGTTCAAGAGTTGTCCTTAAAGACCAGAAAACAATTAAATGACAAATTTAATTTTTTGGTCTTAACTGCATCTATTCGACTTTGAATTTCCCTAATTCGATCATCCGTTCAAGAGTTATCCTCAAAAACCAGAAATCAATTGAAGGAAACATTTAATTTTTTGGTCTTATCTGCATCCATTCGACGAGTACAACACTTTGCTGGAAGAATTTGCCAAATTTGGTCATACTTTGAAGAGTTATCCTGTGAAACCCGAAAAACAATTGAACAAATTTAATTTTTTGGTTCATTTTTTTATTTTAATCAAATTTAGATATAGTACATAACAAATTATAACAAAGTACATCACAACAAAATCAAATTCTACAGCTAATTGAATACGTCACAGAAAATAAGAACAAAATCATTTGCAATTGATATAATCCTCTACTGAGTAATATTCTTTTTCCATCAGTCGAGACATTTTTTCTACATCTTCCGGATAAATATAAGAATTTTACAAATCTCGTCCTCGGTTCAAAAGTTAAAATGTTGAAAATTAAAAAAATTCAATTTTTGCATTTTGTGTTAATGTCAAGAGAAAATTTCGTAACCCGTAATAAAATTACATAAAATTTGCCATATTTTGAAGTTTAAATCATCACAATTGAACAATGCGTGCGGCAGTAGTGCAATTTAAAAAAAAAAAACAAAATTTAAAAACTGCAATTTTGCATTTCGTGTTAATTTCACGAGAAAATATTGTAATCCGTTTTAAAATGCCAGTAAATTCGCTATATTTTTTAAAAATTTTAAAAATTGCAATTTTTTACATTTTGCGTTAATTTCGCGAGAAAATATATGAATCCATTTTAAAATAACACTAAATTCGACATATTTTGAACTTTAAATAATTATAATCGGACAATGCGTTCGGCAGTTGTGCAATTTCAAAAATCGAAATTTCGATTTTAAAAAGTGAGATTTTTGCATTTTGTGTTAATTTCACGAAAATGTTTTGTAATCTGTTTTAAGATTACACTAAATTTGCCACATTTTGACGTGTTTAAATCATCAAAATCGGACGACGCATTCGGCAGGTGTGCAATTTCAAATATCAAAATCGCGACAAAAATTACAAATTTAACGATGGCTACTTTTAACTGCTACAAAAAATGACAATTTTCAACCTCCAAAAACTACAATCTTGAAATGCCAAAATTCATCATTTTCAATAACCAAAAACTTATATTTTCAACTGCTAAACATGGCAATTTTCAACTGCCAAGAACCACAATTCCCAACTGTCAAAAATGACAAATTTTCAACTGCAATCAATTACCGTTTCAACTGTCAAAAACTGTAATTTTTATCTGCTTACAATGTCCATCTTACTGGTAGAAATGACAATTTGTGGCTGTTTTCAACTGCCAAAAATAATTTGAGCTATCAAGAATGATAATTTTCAACCCCCAAAAACTAAAATCTTGAAATGCCAAAATTAATCATTTTCAACAACCAAAAACTTATATTGTCAACTGCTAAAAATGGCAATTTTCAACTGCCAAAAACCACAATTCCCAACTGTCAAAAATGACACTTTTCTGAAAGAATTTTTAATATCTGCCATTTTGTTCAAGAGTTATGCTTTTAAAACCACAAAAAAATTAACGATGAATTTAATGTTTTATCTTATCTGCATCAATTCAGTGAGCACAATACTTTTCCGGAAGAATTTTCAAAATCAGATTATCCGTTACACGAGTTATCCTCAAAAAACGAACGACGGGTAACACTTTGCTGGATGAATTTTTAAAATGTGGCCATCCTTTCAAGCAATTGAACGACGAATTTATTTTTTGTTTTTATCTGCATCTATTCGATGAGTGAACAACATATTGCACCAAGAATTTTCAAAATCTGGTGATGCTTTCAAGATTTTTTTTTGCATATAACATTTTTTTGTGAGACTTCCAGGAACTAGGATATGCTAAATAGCTTTAGTCGTAAATAGTGCTTAGATCGACTAGAAACGCCCAAAACACGAGGAAAAAATAGTTTTTAGTCACTGGGTGTATGAGAGCGGAAGCGCCAGTTTATTTATCTTTTTTTGTTACCCCCCCCTAGACTAGTTGGTTGGAAACGCTCTTGCCACCAAGGGCACGATTGCAGCGGTCGATTCGTTGAAACCAATTTTCGATGACTCGGCCACACAATTCGATGGAAGTGGCCGCTATTTCTCATTCAATGTTGGCTGTTAGGTCCTCTAACGCCACCGGCTTGTTGGTATAGACCTTCGATTTAACGTAGTCCTACAGAAAAAAGTCTTGTTAAATCACAATATCTCGGCGGCCAATCGACACAACACGTTCACCGAACTTGGACTTCAATAAATCGATTGTTTCTTCAGCTGTGTGTGATGTGGCACCGTCTTGCTGAAACCACATATCACTGATGTCCATCCAATGCAATTGATTCATGAAATAACGCTGCAACATGTCTCTGTAGCGTTCACCATTGACTGTGACGTGACGGTCATTTTCATCAACGAAGAAAAATGGCCCAATGATGCCACCGGCATGGAAACCGCACCATACAGTCACTTTTTGTGGATGAAGTGATGTTTCATGAAGCACATGAGGATTTTCAGCACTCCAATAACGCATATTTTGTTTGTTGACGAAGCCATTTAACCAAAAATGCGCTTCATCACTGAAGATGATGAAAGTCGTTATTTTCGGCTGATATCTCTAGAGCCCATTCTGAGAACGTGCGTCGCTTCATATGGTCAAGTGGCTTTAGTTCTTGAGTTAATTTGATCTTGTAAGGGTGCAGGCCAAGATTCTTTCGCAAAATACGCGTGGTCTGACTGATGCCCAATTCATGAGAACGCCGTGGAATCGACTGATTTGAATCATTGCGATGGACGCTTGAACGGCAGCAATATTCCCGGCGCTGCGACCGTTGCGTTGTCTCACCGGCACAGGAACATTTAACAGCGGATATGTTGACTCAAATTTTCTCACCAAATTGTGAACTGCTTGTCTACTCGGGAGAGATGACGACCCAAAATTGGCATAAGCGCTCTTAAAGTTGCAATCACTGACCCGGAATTTCCGTAGTAATTTTTAATTACTTGGAAAAGTTCTTCGTTCGTAAGTCTTTGCACGATGAAAATGTTTGTTCCGGTTACTCCGTATTTAGACAGTGACAGCGCACTAATTGGTTTAAGGGTGCGTTCACAATAAGAAATCAAAAGTATCAAGTTGAAAAACCCATTATAATAATTTATAGCTGTATTTTTACGTTTAGTTAAAATCTACTCTAACGGGTCTATTTTATAAAAAAATCGCTACAAAACGATTCGTTAGCTAACTATAATCATTCGGAACGTCAGTTGCGATGTTGCGAACGATTTGGATACAAATGTTATTTTGTAACCAACATCGTTAAGCATTGACCTTAAATGCTTAGTCGTAACGATGAACTTGTGATTTTTGGGCAAATGAACTTGCTTAATTTCTAATTTTGACAGCAGCGTGACAGTTGAAGTTTATATTTCAAAAATAAATATAGGGGTTATTTCTGCGGATGTTTTCGAAAATCAAATTATAGTTGAACTTAATTAATTTAATAAAGTGGCGAAGTGTTGATAATGACTGAAAACGGAAATCGAAGTATTTGCAAGAAGAAACGTGCTCCAAAGATCAGGGGCGACTCGTTATGTAGAGCCAAGGAGTCATAGCACTACCTCTAATTTCAATCGAAGCAAGATTTTTTTTTATTCATTCTGAAAACACTGATTCGTCATTTTAAATGTTAAATCAATGCCTGCGAAAACTTCACGAGAAGAGAAAACTCGCAATGCATTTATTTGAACAAAATTGCAGATTTGCACAATTCTTTCAGAAATGTGTTGTACTTATCGGATAAATCGGATAAATGTAGATACGACCAAAAAGTTAATTTGTCTTCAATTGCTTTTTGTTTTTTGAGGAAAACTGTTCAACGGATGACCAAATTTGGCGAATTCTTTTATTGACCCAAAACATGTAATTTAGTTCAATTGTTTCTGTTTTTTGAGGATAATCCTTTCAGCAAAGTGTTATGCTCAAACAAAAACTGTTAGCAAAGTAACGTTCTTATACAATAGACGTAGATTAAAAAAATAAAATTGTTAAATTTATTTTAACTTTTAACCTTTAATAGTCACTAGGGGTGTGATACACCCCAGCCTTTCGTCAACGTTGAATAAGGCCCTGAAATTGAAAGTAAACGGGACATGTTACTCCATCTACAGATAGTTTGGACCTTCTATTGTGGACCCCAATAGGTCTTATTTGAGCTCACACGTCAATGTTAATGTGGTACCTGTTTGAGTCAATTCGTGAAAAATTGAGGGGTCTACGACACCCCGTGTGATCATTGTGCCAGAAAAAAAAATTCTGAGCATTTTCTTCTCTGTGCATTATTCCGAGATTGCCGAATCAAAAGCGCTACGATATTTGTTCCAGAAGAAGCGACAAAAAGTCGCACAAGCAATGTCGCAGTTGCGAGAGGTCGATGTGCGACATACATCGCACATATTTATATGTGCGTCAAATGCTCTTTTGGGATCGAATACTTGTCTTTTACATTATAATAGCCTTTTTTCTTCATAATAATAGTTTTAAAAATATTTTCATATTCACATTTAACATTAAATTGACTTTATATTAGAAAAATACTTATATAATTTTTTCGTAAAAAATCCCACCTTCGATCATGAAAATAAATATCCTTTTTGGAAAGGTCGCAAAATTTATTATTTCCACTTGGAATGATACTATTTCAGGTTTTCAGGTTCAAACTATTTTATTTTTTAGCTGAAAATTGAAACTACTACCGTATTTTTTGCAAAAAAAGTCATGTTTTGTGGAATTTTTTTTGCAACATTTTTTTTCACATGTAAAGTTGCAGGTTTCGAAAACTATTCACATATTTTTGTAACTAGAGGTTCAAAATGTATCCCAGATTGTTATTTTTTGTTTTTTGTCAATTTAACATTAATTGACAGAAGTTAAAAGGCGTGGGGTGTACTACACCCCGAATGACTATTACGTCATTTTTCGGAGGTGTGACTATTAAGGGTTAAAATTATTCAACTTAAGGGATGACCAAATTTGGCACATTCTTCCAGAAAAGTGTGTACTCATCGAATAGATGCAGATAAGACCAACAAATTAAATTGGTTCAATTGTTTTCTGGTTTTTGAGTACGTTTTTTGAACGAATAACCAGATTCTTCGAGTGAAGTATTGTACTCACTCTGTGGTTTTGAGAAGATAACTCTTAAACAAAATAGTTGATTTTAAAAATTGTTCCTGAAAAGTCGAATAAATGTATATGAGTGATTCCAGCTCATATTCGCACTTCATCCCAGGTCGGGTTCTACAATTTGCCTCAAAATTTGAGAGAATCTTCAGTTGACCAAAAAACTCATATTCCCAAAATTTTAAATCTCTATATTTATATATGAGCGAGATATTGCCCATTGAAATTTTGAGATTACTGTCCCAAAAAAAAACACACGATTCCCGTTTCCTGTTATAAAAATTTGGTTTTTATGTAAAAAAATTTGAAAAAATCACTATAGTGATTATAATCTATATATAGATTATAAATTTTCCGAGGAATCCAATGCCGCCAGCTGATTTTCAATATATTGCTGCGCATGCACAAAAACTTTTTTCAAAAATTCATATCTCGGACGTAACAACTACAATCAGGCTCAAAATTTCGGTAAAGATAGCTGAGTGTTAGTATTTTCAGATACCATCATAAAGGGCTTGAATATTTGCCCTGTTCCCACCAATTTTCACCAAAAACGGATAAAAATCTGTTTTTGACCCAGTTTTTTTGAATTTCCCGCGCTCTATGACACTTTCGGTCAAATATTACATCAAAATCTGCAAGAGCAACCTCAAATACAGTCGTGTACCAAATTTCGTTGAAATCGATTGAGATTACAGATTTTTAAACATTATTGCTACAAAACGGTAATTAATTGTCAAGATAAAATTATTGATTTTAATAATATCTGCTAAGAGACTGTTCAAAAAAAATATGGACATAATATGTGTATACTTCAATAATATCTTTATTTGTTTTAATACATATACTTAATCTCAAAAAATACAATATAATTCAATTTACATTGGTCATTATCATATTATGTAACTTTAGAAAATATACAAAAAGTGGTGCAATGATCTTATTTTAAGTCTTTATTAATATCACTATCAATAGTAGTCAACAATTGTTCGTATTTGCTACGTGTACGGCCTGTTTTCACGATCATTAATTTTTTTTTTCTTCGCGTCAATGAGGCACAATACGTTACTGAATGGCACAGTTACCACTATTGCAGACTCTGGCCATGTGTGTTTTTTCCTCCTTCAAAACTGTAATATCAACGATCAAATCTGCTTCTTTTATATTTATTATCATTCCGAAATACAGAGTACGTTGCAGCATAAAAGACACATAAGTATGAGTTGTCCACTTGTATTCAATTTTTTCTAAGAAATTGAACCGAAAACAAGAGTTTATTTGCGAACTGACGGTTTTACAAATTATCCAATTTTCAACACCCAATTCAAAATGAACTACGAGTTAATATTTTGAGGCAATTCTTTTCGTTGATTCAGTGCTCACTATAAATGTTATAACCGACGGAATTTTTTTTTCACAGAAAGTCTTTGGTCGTTAAAATTTGTTGATTGGCTGGTCTACGTAGACTTTCTTTAGCTGCTTCGCGTTTGACAGTACCACTGAGGCCGTCGCAAGGTGATTTGCCGTGCAATGTAGCAAAGAATACCCAAGAAGCATCAACGTCATATAATTTCTTATGTTGAGTTAGGAAAAATAAATTAGTACAATTTTTGTATTGACCTACGCAGCCGTCACGATAATATTGAACACAATTAATTTCAGGAAAGTTAAATTTTAAATATTCCATAGTATATGCTTGAAAAACTTTTACAGTTGCAACATCGTGTTTAATATCATCAGATAGAAAACATAAAAACTTATTGACCACCTGGTTGGACTCGTCTTTCAAATATATTATGGCTGGGTGCACCGTACACTGACGTTTATTGTAGTAGTCACCCTGAACAGCATCTTAAGTAATAAAATTGTAATTTTTACTAAAATCGAAAAGAATTAATGCTTCGTGGGAGTTTAATTTTTTTTTTACTTCTAATGAATTCTGATTGTTGTATCGAAATAAAATGATGAGGAATTAATTTATCGCCTTTATGGCAAAAATTTTGCAAACATTCTTCATAAGTTGCTTGCGTTTGAACTAGTTTTGCATTTTCAACTTGTATCCACTCTGAATAAATTAACTCATCATCAAAATCTATTTCTAATTCATAAAACAGCATTGCTTTGATTTTGTTTTGTCTCTCTTCTTTGTCACTGCACTTAAAGCACAGACCCATCATGCATGAGTAATCATTTATATCACAAACTATATTTTTGATTATATCTTTATAGTATAATTTTGAATTTACAGCTTTTAACAAGAGCCCCTGCAAGTACACGATATTTTGGTCTTAAAGAACAAAATGTAGAGAATCCAACCTTGTCTTCCGGATTGTCTTGCTTGTAAGCACAATGCAGCTCTTTCAAAGTACTTAATATAAGTCATTTAGACTCGCGTTTACCTTTACTCAAACTCACAAAGTCTTTCATTTCTGGTAATATGCGGACATGACCAAGTGCGTCATCCGTGTAATAATTAGTTATGCGTTTTAATAGATCAGGCCGAAGTTTTTCTACTTGGTATTTGTCCGGAAGTGCCAAAATCCCTTTATCCTCTTTCAGTTTGATAGCTTCTTCCATATAATATCTGGTAGTATTGAAATGTTCTATAATTTCAATATTGGGCAATTTTCCCACCACGAGAGTTAAAATTTGAAATTTCTCTCTACTTGATGTACATTAGAGTGGTTATAGCATATATGGTGAAGTTTCGAAGTATGTGACAATCAGCGGGACAACCCGGAAACTTATTTGTATAGATAAAAAAATAATAACTATACATTTTGAGCTATATCGACCATGGCCTAACCGAGCCCTGGGCGTCTAAAATTAAAAAAAAAAAATTTCCCTTTTTTACTTTCTCCGTTACGAAGTACGAGAAAGTATTGTGATCGTGATTTTTTTTTCAAAAATTTTTTTTGCGGAAATATCCGTTTTGGGGTCCCTAGATGCCATTTCAACAATTTCTGGAAAAAAAAAAAATGTGTATGTGTGTGTGTGTGTGTCTGTCTGTGTGCGCTGTATCTCAAAAACTAATAATGCAATTGATGTGAAACTTTCAACATACGTCTTATTTGATAATATGAAGAACTAAAAAGCTTTTGGTAAAATTTCGTACACCGGAAGTGGGCGTTTACCTTAACTGTTTTTTGTTTTTTGCCAATATTTTCTTAAATATGAAAAATATCACAAAAACATTTAAACAAATATTGAAGACAACAAATAAATGAACATCTTTTGCTTGAAAATATTTTTGATAAAATTATTGCTATTCGAGAAAAAAATTTATTAATTTTTTTTCAATGTTTGGTTTATAATTATGAAACGATAATAGTTACAGCAAATTTGTGTGAATAATAATTGTAGATAGTACTAAAATGAACAACTTCTAAAGAATTTTTTTTTTCGAAATCGCTTTAGTTTTTGAGTAAACTGAGTTTTTGAATTTGAAGTATAATTTTTCCATCTTTCATAATTTTGACGTTTTAAACGTCAGTTTCATCCGAGTTCACACAACGCTCGATGTACATTTAAAATATGATTTCAATTGAAAATAAACCATGAAAGGGCCATAAATGCTATGATACCATAAAGTCGGAGAAAGTAACATGATGGCCACATCACCATTTTTTTCATTTTAGCCCCCCTAATATTAAACGGTCCACCCTAATGGTCAAATGATATACTGTATCGACAGAGGATGTTAATACGAATTCAAAACGATTTTATTTGTTAAAATCTGACTAAAATTGACAGAGTTGTGAATGTTTCAGTTATATCATATTTCTATATTTCGATGTTTTGTGACCTAATCCTTCATCGACGGTAATTAGAAGATGCGCGGCATTTCTGTCACTTATTTTACACTTGTCTAAAGCAGATGAGATCCCTTCACTGATAAATGCAATGCTTGTGGTTATGATTCTATTTCCAAAATTACTCAAAATTCAATCGAGATTATGTTTTCCTGAAAAGGTAGCTCCATACCAACGACAAATTTTACATACATTTTATTTCAATAGCGCGCGAAACTATGAAAAATTGTAGTAATTTTAATGGTTTCAAATAAATACAAAAATAATTGCCATCGATTTGAAACTTTCTAAAATAACTCAAAATACATTCGAAATTATGATTTCGGAATAATCTGGATACACACCAAAACCAAATTTTGTGTACATTTATTTGAACAGCGCACGAAATTATGGAAAATTGTAATTATTTTAATGCTCTCAAACAAATATAAAAACAATTGTTGTCGACTTAAAATTTTCTAAAATTACTTAGAAATCATTCGAAATTATTATTATTATGTGAAAAATCAGCAGATTTTATGTAATCAGTTATCACGAAAAATCGTGAAAAACTGTTATAATTTTTGTGGCTTTAAATAAATATAAAGACAATTGCTATAAAATCAAAACTTTCCAAAATAACTAAAAAATCATTCGAAATTACGATTTTGGGAAAATCTGGATACACACCTGAGCCAAATTTTGTGATACTTCTATTCGAACAGCGCGCGAAATTATGAAAATTTTAATGCTCTCAAAAAAATACAAAAACAATTATTGTGGACTCAAAATTTTCTAAAATTACTCAAAAATCATTAGAAATTATTATTACGTAAACAAATACTTACACACCATCACCAGATTTTGTGATAATTTCTTGTAATCAGTGCGAATAATCGGAAAAAGATTGTTATAATTTTGGTGGCTTGAAATAAATATAAAAACAACTGCCAACGGTTTAAAACCTTCCAAAATAACTCAAAATTTATTCGAAATTATGATTTTGGGAAAATCTGGATAAATATCAAAACCAATTTTTTACTTGAACAGCACGCCTACTTATGAAAAATCATTTGAATGCTCTCAAGAATATACAAAACAATTGTCAAACAAAAACTTAAAATTTTCCTAAATTACTCAAAAATCATTTGAGATTATTATTATGCGGAAAACTGCTTATACACCATCACCAGATTTTGTCATAATTTCATGTAATCACTGCAAATAATCGCAAAAAAATGTTATAATTTTGGTGGCATCAAACAAATATAAAAATCGATTTGAAACTTTCGTAGAAAACTCAAAATTCATTCGACATGAAGATTTTGGAAAAAGCTGGACACACACCTTGATCAAATTGTGTGATACAATTTTTTGAACAGAGCGCGAAATTATGAAAAATTATATTAATTCTATTAATATAAAAATATATAAGAACAATTGTTTTTCTTTTACTTGAATTTTCAATTTATTGGTCACCATTTTTTATTTCTAGACCGGGATTTTTGATTTTTTGGCTCATATTTAAGATCTTTGGCCTGTTTTTTTCGATTTTTGACTAATTTTTTGGTCTTTTGTGATCATTCAGTCGAAATATTCTTTATTTTGGCCTAAATTTTCAATTTTCTGGTCCGTATTTTTTATTTTTAGGCTCGAATTTCTTATTTTTGGTCCTATAGTTTGAATTTGTAACCTGAATGATTGATTGTTGTGTCTACATTTTTTATTTTTAAACCAGAGTTTTCGAGTTTTGGTCAAAATTTTTGATTTTTTGGTCCCGATTGTGGATTTTTTGAAATATATATTTCTGATTTTTGATCTGCATTTTCGATTTCGTAGTCTAAATTCAGAATCTTCTGTCCTACATTACCTTTAATTTGGCAGAAAATTTCGATTTGTTTGGTCTGCATTTTTTATTTTTAGGCCCGAGTCAAAATGTTTGATTTTTGGCTACGATTGTTGATTTTTAATTTTTTGGCCTCTATTTTAGATTTTTTACTTGCATTTTCGGTATAAATTTTTCCTTATTTTGACCGAAATTTTGTTCAATTTTTTTAATCTGCGTTTTTAATTTTCAGTCGAGAATTTTCAACTTTCTTCATATTTTTTAGATTTTTTAACTTGAATGATTGATTTTGTTGGGTGATTTTATTTTTTATTTTCTGGCTATTATTTTGCGGGTGAAAATGGCAAATTAATTTTCCTTTACTTGAATTCCCAAGTTTTCGGTCTGCATTTTTTACTTTTAGTCCACGGTTTTTGATTTTCCGGCTGATATTTTGGATCTTTGGCTTGTAGTTTCGTAAAACATTAATAACTTCGTCAATTTTAGTCCAATTTCAACAAATAAACACGTTTTGGATTCACATTAACGTCCTCTATCGACATAATATATAATGGCCATTAGGGTGGACCGTTTAATATTAGGGTGGACCAAAATGAAAAAAAAGGAAATAAACCCACTTTTTCAAATTTTAGAGGGCTAGGGCTCGGTTACGCAATGTTCGATATAGCTCAAAATTTACGGTTGTTAGTTTTTCATCTATACGAACAAGTTTCCGGGTTGTCCCGTTGATTTTCTTATACTTCTAAAATAAGAACCACTCTAATGTACATGTTTTGAATTTTTCTTTCAATTCCGATAATAATATTGAAAATGAATTAGTTTTACCACCATGATTCAATTCAATGCTCTGATCTAAATTACATATTTTTTTATTGCTAGTTTCTGCCTTTTTACAATTTCCTGCATCTTTATTTTAGCATATTTTCGTTTCTCATAATTATGAAATTTTTCAACTTTCACTGGCGATGCTTTTAATAAATGACAATTCTTTTACACGACTCTTGGGCCCGAATGAACTCCTTAAATGATAGGGTCATTTCACTTAGTGAGGAACTTGTTTGAGTTAACAGTGGACCGACGCTACGTTCACTGACGCTTTGAGAAGGGTTAAGAGGACACATTGATTGTAATCTTTTATGATAATATCTACATATTTTTTTACCAGGAATCAATTTAACATCACGAGCATTAGCGAATTCATGTAGTTCAAGAGTAATTTCTGTGAATCTATGTTCTATTTTCTTCTTATGTGAGAAAAATGGATTACAACATTTTGTTTGCAGCATTGGGAAAGTATGCAATAAGTAACGTTTATGATAATAAGAAACATGAGAGGATTTATCATACTCTGTTTTACCTGACCGTAATAGTATGAGCTTTTTCTGAGAAGTATCTAAATCACGCAGAAATTTGAATTGTTCTGTACATGCGAAGTACTTTCGCTGGCAGTTGAATTGAAAATACACGCATAACGAACCTCAACAGCTGAAACACCTACAGCGTCGAAGAAAAGTAAAAAATAACAAACTTTGTATAGATGTGCGGAAGAAATGTCATTAATATTGATGATGTTACTTACCAGACATTATTATTCATTTAGAAGGTATCTAATTGATGATAGAGTTGCGTGTATATTTTAATTTCTTTATTGAAGAGTTTTCCAGCGCGGCAGGTCCAAGTCTGGTGTCAGGAAAAGATGGCGGCTTGAAGTGGGTGCGTCACTCGGTAAAAGTATACTTCGAGGGTAGAGAGTTTCTTGGAAGAAATAAGAAAGAAGAAAGAAAGTCTCGCAGAGCAGCACGGACCTCAACGAGAGACTCAGCAGCACGGACCTCAATGAGAGACTCACTGTAGGGTAGACTTAAAAAAGAAAGCGGTTTGTGTTTCTTTTTCGTTAAAGTATATTGGGAATAAACATTTTTCTCATTCGTGTCGCCACATTTAATGACGCAATAATGTTTAAAAATCTGTAATTTCAACGAATCTCAATCGATTTCAACAAAATTTGGTACACGACTGTATTTGAGGTTGCTCTTGCAGATTTTGATGTAATATTTGACCGGAAGTGTCATAGAGCGCGGGAAATTAAAAAAAAACTGGGTAAAAAACAGCTTTTAAGCCGTTTTTGGTGAACATTGGTGGGAACAGGGCAAATAGCCAAGACTTTTATGATGGTATCTGAAAATACTAACAATCAGCTATCTTTACCGAAATTTCGAGCCTGATTGTGGTTGCGCAGCAATATATTGAAAATCTGCTTGCGGCATTGGATTCCTCGGAAAATTTGCAATCTATAGTGATTTTTTCAATTTTTTTTACATAAAAACCACATTTTTATAACAGGAAACGCGAATGCTGTGTTTTTTGGGACAGTACTTTCAAAATTTCAATTGGTAATATCTCGCTCATATATAAATATAGAGATTTAAAATTTTGGGAATATGAGTTTCTTGGTCAACTGAAGCTTCTCTCAAATTTTGAGACAAATCGGAGAACCCGACCTGGGATGAAGTGCGAATGTGAGCTGGATTCACTCATATAGGACCAAAAAAAGCCTAGAAAACCAATATACTAACGCAATTAAATTCGATTTATACACGAAAGGTTGCGAATAATGAGCAAGTGAATTTGTAGGGATGAAACAGACAGGGATATAAAAGAACAGAAATAAAAGATCTTAGACCTTTGTTATATCAATAATAGTAATATTAATAACATGCAACTCTTTTGTATCATTCAATATTCGGGGTAACATTAGCCACTGAAGTGACTTGTTTTAATAAGTTATTTGTTTTTAGTTTTTGCAGAGTTACGAACAGCTTGAATATTTATACAGGGTGGCCAATTTATCTGAAGACTGGAAGAGGGTCATCCAATGATACCAAAGTCTTCTTTTCAATTCGATGTGTAATTTTTTTGCGATTACAGCGCCCTCTATCACGAATCGAAAAGAAATGTTTCAGATAAAAGTTATATATTTTTTTATGGGGAAACCGAATCTGCAATAAAATATTTGGGTTCCCATTTAAGTTTTTGATCCGATGCGTACTTTTCGAGAGATTTCAATGCCTTCAGATAAATCGGTCACCCTGTATATGCAGGCTACTGCAGGAGGCGGTGGGATATATTATATGTTAAGTGGCTCTACCATCAAAATGTTTCACGAGCCGCCACTGACAAAGATTACTGCACGGCAGTATCAAATATATTTAGAAGTTACAACTAGTTTTCCTAGGCTTAAGTTGGCAATAAGTAAAAAAAAAATATTTCTAATTAAAAAAAAATTATAATTTTTTTAATTTTAAATTTTAAATTTTTAACTTTTAATTTTTTTTAAATTTGAAAAACGTTATTTTTTCTAATTTTAATTGGTGACAGACGTGCGTATCCCATTAAAATTGATTCAAGTAACAGGTGACGAACGACGGCTCCGCTGTGCTGCGCCGTCGTCTATGCGTATCCCATTAAAATTGACCAAAGTAACTGGTGACGAACGACGGCTCCGCTACGCTGCGCCGTTGTCCGTGCGTAGACGGTAACAACATCTCTCGACCGCCTACCGATAACTAATACGTCCTTAAAAGAAGAAGAACGAATCCAGAGGATGCAAATGGGGCGTAGGGGTGGTTTAAAAAAAAACTTTAAGTTTAAGCGTTTCGACTTAAAAAGAAAAAATGGTGATGTGACCATCATGTTACTTTCTCCGACTTGATGGTATCATAGGGATTTATGTTTACGTTTTCATGGTTTATTGAAATCATATTTTAAATGTACATTGAGCGTTGTGTAAACTCGGATGAAACTGACGTTTAAAACGTCAAAATTATGAAACACGGAAAAATTATACTTCAAATTCAAAAACTCCGTTTACTCAAAAACTAACGGGATTTCGAAAAAACTTGTTCGTTAGAAGTTGTTCATTTTGGTATTCTTTACAATTATTATCTACACAAATTTGCTCTAACCACTATCGTTTCATAATTATAAACCAAAAATTGAAAAAAAATTAATAATTTTTTTTCTCGAATAGCAATGATTTTATGAAAAATATTTTCAAGCAAAAGATGTTCATTTCTTTGTTGTCTTCAATGTTTGTTTAAATGTTCTTGTGATATTTTTCATATTTAAGAAAATATTGGCAAAAAACAAAAAACAGTTAAGGTAAACACCCACTTCCGGTGTACGAAATTTTACCAAAAGCTTTTCAGTTCTTCAGATTATTAAATAAGACGTATGTTGAAAGTTTCATATCAATTGCTCTATTAGTTTTTGAGATACAGCGCACACAGACAGACACACACACACACACACACACACACACACACACACACACACACACACACACACACACACATTTTTTTTCCAGAAATTGTTGAAATGGTATCTAGGGACCCCAAAACGGATATTTCCGTAAAAAAAAATTTTGAAAAAAAAATCACGATCACAATACTTTCTCGTACTTCGTAACGGAGAAAGTAAAAATGGTGATGTGACCATCATGTTACTTTCTCCGATTTGATGGTATCATAGCCATTTATATTTATTTTTTCATGGTTTATTTTCAAATGAAATCATATTTTAAATGTACATCGACCGTTGTGTAAATTTGGATGAAATTGACGTTTAAAACGTCAAAATTATGAAAGATGGAAAAATTATATTTATTATTATTATTTCGAAAAAAACATATTCTTTATAAGTTGTTCATTTTATCATTCTCTACAATTATTATCAACATAAATTTGTTATAACTATTATCGTTTTATAATTATAAACCAAAAATTAAAAAGAAATATTTTAATATTTAATATTAATTTTTTCTCTCGAATAAAAATGATTTTATGAAAAATGTTTTTAAGCAAAAGATGTTCATTTCTTTGTTGTCTTCAAAGTTTGTTTAAATGTTTTTGTGATATTTTTCATATTCAAGAAAATATTGGCAAAAAATAAAAAACAGTTAAAGTAAACGCCCACTTCCGGTGTACGAAATTTTACCAAAAGCTTTCCAGTTCTTCAGATTATCAAATAAGACGGATGTTCAAAGTTTCATATCAACTGCTCTATTAGTTTTTGAAATACAGCGCGCACAGACAGACACACACACACACACACACACCCATTTTTTTACAGGAACGTGCAATAGCAAACGTTGTGTCCAGATGTATTGAGGATTTTTTGAGCCATATTTGAATCCTCTAGCTCAAAAATCCTGGGAGGAGATAGGATTGGCGCAAACCTCTGCATCGCGAAAAATCGATTTTCAAAAATTCACCCCGGAGTCCAGGGGTGAGTTGGAAAATCGCGGTTTTCATAGGCCTTTGGCCTATCGGAAACAATTTTTTTTTAGCAATTTCTTTTTAATTAAGGGGGTGGCAACCCTAAATGTAGAGGGTTGCTTGCAGGGGGTTAAAATTTTAATAGTCTCATTTTTTGAATTATTTAGATTTTTCCTGAAAATTTCAACTTGCTAGTAATTACGGTTTTCTCAGAACTGCAAAATTGGCCTTACTCTTTTGGTATAGATACAAAAATATAAATATAACGAAATGAATAAACATAGTCCCAAAACGCCGATATTTTGGATTAATCATGGAAGTCAGTATTTCTCAAATTTTACTATGCATTTTTCTAAAGCTTTCTTCGAGAATAATGAAAGGATCACTTGTATCTTTTAAATACGTGTTCATATGCTGATTTCTTGCTTTGAAAATATATTTTCTTGATTTGTAAATAATTTTCTTGTAATATAGGAATAACAATTTGGCATTCTAGCAAAATTTACAAGATCATAGCACGGCAATTTCAAATTACCTAGAAGAGTTACAATGGAATGAAGCCCTTATTTTACTCTTTCATAAGTTATTAACCTGTTTTAACTCTGGTAACGTCTGCCAGGTTTCAAGAAAATGTGATATAAAGTATGTTCATTGAAAAAACCTCGTGTGCCATGATTTTTTAATTTAAGTTGGTAACACATATTGAGGTTATGTTACTTCTCAAAATTAAACATTAAACTGTAGTCAATTTATAGATACTTACGTTAAATTGTTCACTATAAAATTGTATTAAGTGTTGTATGTGCCTTCCTTCTGCTTGAGCACAAGCCTGAACTCTTCGTCACACACCCTCCATTACGCTCCGCAACAACACTGGATTATTGTTAATTACTATAAATTTATCTAGAATTCGTTGCCGCATGTCTTCTAGATTGTGTACTAGTTGTGCATAAATTTTTCAGGTATGGCCACAAGAAAAAATCGCTGGGTGTTAAATCGCATGAACGGAGCGGCCAGGGAATCCGTGCATTTCAACTTATTATTCGGTCCTCAAAAAATTCCTCCAAAATGGCAAAATTATCCACTGTGCAATGAGGAGTTGCTCTGTCTTGATGGAAATATCCACTTTGCAGTTCGTCATCATTTAATTCATTTATAAAAGGCAATAAAATTTCTGCACGATAACGGTTTGCAGTTATCGTACCTAAAATGAATGCACGGTTATTGAATTTTTATTATTAATAATGAAAATAGGATTTTACCTTCAAAGAATATCGGTCCAACTAATCTTCTCCCACTAATCGCTGCCAACTTTCTCTGGATGCAGTGGTTTCTCTCGATATATACGAGGATTTTCATCCGACCAAATTCTCATATTTTGGGAATTAATGTACCCATCCTTGTAAAATCAAGCTTCATCGGTGAAAAAAAAAATTGGTAAAACATCCTCGTTTACATTTTGTAAAAACCACTGACAAAATTTCAGTCGTCTGGGGTAATCAACAGGTAATAACTCTTGCACCGATGTTATGCGATAAGGGTATACTTGCAAATCTTTTCGTAGAAGCTTGTGGCATATTCCTACCGATAAATTCATTTGCTGTGACAAATGACCAGAGAAGTCGTAGGTTCATCTTCCAAAATTTCTTGGGCTGTGTTAATAGCATCTTGAGTTCGTTTAACTCGTCTACCACTTCCTGGTTTACGGAGAATACTACCCGTTTCACGAAATAATACAACAGATCGTGATAAGATATTTCTAAATTCATCATAAATAATGGGCACGTTAGGAAATGCTTCCTGAAACTCTGCTAAAGGTGCGTCGAATGAATACACCCAATTTCCGTCCCATTTCGGAAATAACTTTCAATTAGAAACGTTTTTTGCTGATTGCTGTAAACCATTGTGAGCACAGAATAATTGTGATTTCTAGAAAGATCTGACGTTTATATGTCAATTCCTAACAAGTGTGCCAACTTAAATGTTTAAAACGAAAAAGTCATGGCACACTTGAGGTTTTTTTTTTTAATGAACACGATATTTTGCAGCTGCATGTTCCAATAGAATATCGATAATTTATTGAAGGCTAATTCTGACCTCATTTTTTTAAACACTACAGAGAGGGTCTTTACGATTTCGATTTTTGATAGTCACTTTGTGCAAAAAAATGGCTGTAAAGTTTCAATATTAAAAAATCTTCAATTAGTTAATTCAAATAATTTACTCTCACAAGTTCTGGGATTGTTGTAAGTATTCTTCTGCCTTGCTCAATATGCAGTGATAATTCTAAATATAGATCCTTTGTGGCTTCTATACTTAGCCAATATATTTTCTAAAGCTTTTTTTCTGGTAACGATTGACACCGGAACTGTCATTCTCGAACGATCATAACGGAACGGTTTAAGCGTTTCGTAATGATTATAAAAAGTTATAAAATTGAGTTTAATTTAAATATCGTTATCGGAACGAGAATCGAATTACAACGATGTCGTTACGAGTTATAACATAGACCTGTAAGTCTGAGGTATTAATGAGGACCATTGTATTTTCAGGGCCACGACACCACGGCAGTATCGCTTAGTTTCATAATATATTGTTTGAGTAAAAATCTTGATGTACAAGTAAGTAGAGCAAATAGTTCAATTCTAAGTACAATTATTATTGAAATATATTTAGGAAAGAGCGTACCAAGAAGTGATGGAAGTTTTTACAAACGATTCACCAAGAGAAGGACTTATTGAAAAATCCAACAAATTAAAATACTTGGAGCAGGTAATAAAAGAAGGCTTGAGACTTTATCCTTCAGTTGCAGCCATAGGGAGATCAATAGAAGAAGATGTTATGTATGGTAAGTATGGAAAATTATTTTAAAATATACTTCCAGTTTTAATACTTAATTGCAGATGGTGTTCTATTGCCTAAAGGATTGACCGTAATTATATCTCCATTTATCGTACATAGAGCAGCAAGTCTATATCCTGATCCGGAAAAATTTGATCCGGAACGTTTTTCAAGTGACAATCAGTCTAAACGTAATCCTTACGCGTATATTCCGTTCAGCGCCGGGCCCAGAAATTGCATTGGCCAAAAGTTTGCAATGCTCGAACTGAAGTGCATCATTTCGAAGGTTTTAAGGAATTACATGATTCTGCCGGCGAATCCGAACCATGAAGTGGAACCTATGACCCACGTCACACTTGAATCTGCTAATGGAATTAGGATAAAAGTAAAACATCGGCGGTGATTAGTTCGTAGCGATTCTTGAATGGAAATGTTATTTTTAGCTTTCATTTTATACTGGTTTCTAGAAAATTGTTGAAATTTGTACGTTATAATAATAATAATAATAATAATTAATTTAATGTTATCAACATACAAAATGTTTTACACAAGTCACAGAAATACATACATGTAAATGAATAAAATAAAATATAGTTAACGTGAGATCAGAAACTCATTGGATCACAGATTAAAGTTAACAGTGTGCATAAATATCACGGAATATTAGACACACATAAATACATAATACAAATGTAAGAGACGCAAGCAGTAGGGTAATACAAACCAGTTAAAATACAGGTTAAAATGTATACTTGATGCGACGACAAGAATAAAATTTGGAACAGAATCAAAATGATATATCGAAAAATTTAGAAATTGAATAAAATGCGTTCTGCACAACTAATTTTTTTATGTGTTCCTTAAAAAGAGGTATCGGCAGATTTTGGACTGTTTGAGGCAATTTGTTGTACAATTTGGGACTAAAATAGTTCTTTGCGTTTCTGGTTTAATGCACTCTATGAAATGCAATATTGATTTTGTATTATAATTATGTACTTATGTACTTCCTCATGCGTTTCGTAATGAGATAGGTTTATTTTAGTATATATTAGTGCATTGAAGATATAAATACATGGGAAAGTAAGTATCTCATTTTCAATAAATTTTGGTTTGACATGTTCTCTGAAGTTTACACCAGTGATAATGTTTAATTTAGTTTTAGTTTAGTTTCTTTATTGGTGTCTCCAACTTTCGTTTTACACAGGTCAGGGATACATGGTATAAATTTAATAATTGATAAATATAATATAAAACATGTACGTAGGGATCACATTAAAATAATTAATACTATCTTAGATTACATTCTATGATAATCACATTAAAACTTAATACTAGATACATGTTGATAAAATGTAATAGATAAAATAAATATAAATAAAATTGAATAAAATATAGGATGAACTTATAGCAACTATGGTAAACGTAATAACATGGATCTGTTTCGATCCATCTCTAAATACAGAGGTTGGTATGGTTATGGTGTGTTATATCATTAAAGTCATCTGAAAGGTATTCTTCTGTACTGTAGAAGCATTTCCTAAGTAAGTATTGTTTCATAGTTACTTTAAATTAATCAGAAGGGAGGGATCTTGTCTTGCTTGGCAAAGCATTGAAAAATCTAGGTACAAGATAATTCACAGCATTGTGCGACTTGGATAAATGAAGGTAATTCGGTCTTATTAGTTCACCACTTCTGGTATTATGATCGTGTATTTGGTTGTGCCTGGAGTAAAGTATTGCGTTATTGTGATCATAGAGTAAACATTCCAGGATGTATAGACAGGGTAGGGTTAGTAAGTTCAGTTCGATAAATGCGCGGTGGCAATCTTCCCTGTAGCTCATGGAGGCAATTATCCTGACAGCACGCCGCTGAAGTCTAAAAAACCTATTATAAATGGCAGAGTGTCATTTAAGGCGTCGCACAGTGGTTCAGAATTCGAAACAGCTGGCCAAAAGTCTAAATCTTGATAAATTTTAACATACATGGGTAGATTTGATGTCAAAACTGAAAAATTCAAAATGGCGGGCATAAGTGATAAAATTATGATTATCTTCACTGGAGAAATTCAATATGATCAATGATCCCAGCTCTCCGGTGATTATTTTACTACCTCTGTTCCATAATAAGTGAGCCATTTGGGTTTTCTTTCAAATTTATTGACACTTACTTATTTTTTTAAATTTAATTTTGATATTCTTAATATACACCAAATTCTTAATCACATGTGCCATGGACGTCAAAATATATGACAAATTAATTTTTCAAAAACCACAATTAAAATTCGATTTTTTAAGCGAAAGTCATCTAACGCCGGACGTTTCAAACGATGAGAAGACCAAATTTAATCAACCAAAAATGAATGGCTATTATTCAGTTTTTACTGAAACTTATCAAACTCATGGCAAGGGTTTTTATTAAATGGTACATTGTTCAACTTATTTTTATTATTTTTGAGGTATATTCTGGTACAAACGTAAATTAAAAAAACAATTTTTAATTCTCTAAAAAATATTCCTTCGCAATTTTTCTCTAAATTGAACAGGGGAGAATAATTACACATTTTTAATTTTACATGTTAAATTCCTATGTTCGCCCCTTATCCCAGACACACGGTATATATAGTACGTAGAAATGAAAACGGCTCACCTATTTTGTAAAAAATAAACATCGGTAATGGCTCAATCATTATGGAGAAAATATAAAACGGTAATGGCTCACATATTATGGAAAAAATAAAAATCGATAATGGCTCACTTATTATGGAACAGAGGTAGTATAATTTAGTGTGGAGAAGGTCTTTTTACCCTTAAAATGGTTTAAAGTTTGAGTAAATTTTGAAAATTTTAAGTTGGTCACAATTGTTTTTACATATATTTGGCCACACTGAAGAAATTCGCAACATCAATTTAATGATTATTTTCAAAATTAGTGAAAAAACTTCCATTCTTATTTACACCTATTGCCATGGTTACGAACAGAATAAACGTGTCATATAAATTACGATTATTTCTATTTTCTCGTATAAATTGTAATTTGAATTTTCTATAAATGAAAACTTAATGATTTAAAAAAAAAATAATGTACCAAAAAATCACCACGGAATAATAATTAAAATTATTTTTGGCCCTAGGCTTCGAGTCAGTGGCACTCTCCACCCTCGGGCCAAAACCATAACATATACTATACAGGGTGTGTGCCAACTGACGGGAAACTATTGTGATCGTAAAAAAATTCTTTTAGCGGAAATATCTAATTCATCGATTCCGACAATTTTCGTAAAAAACTGTGTGTCTGCCTTTATGTCTCTCTGTCTGTCATATTTATTTTCTACTTCATTCGTACAAACCACGGGAAAGTATTGTGATCGTAAAAAATTTCCAATATTTTGTTGCGTAAATAACCATTTCGTTGATTGCTACAATTTTTGTGACAAAAATATGTCTGTGTGTCTGCCTTTGTGTCTGACTGTCTTATTTATTTTTACTTTCTCCTCACAAAGTAATGGAAAATATTGTGATCATCAAAAATTTCCAAACATTTTTTTTTAATTCCGACAATTTTTGTGAAAAAATGTGTCTGTGTGACTACCTTTGTGTCTGTCTGTCATATTTATTTTTACTTTCTCCTTACAAACTAAGGGATTATATATTGTGATCGTAAAAAATTTCCAAATATTTTTTTTTGCTAAATTATCCATTTCGTCAATTCCGACAATTTTTGTAAAAAAATGTGAGTCTGCCTTTGTATATGTCTGTCTGTCATATTTATTTTTTACTTTCTCCATACTAACTACGGGAAACTATTGTGATCGTAAAAAAAATCCAAACAATTTTTTTTTGTGGCAAAATCTTTTTCCGTCGATTCCGACAATTTTTGTAAAAAAATGTGTCATTGTGTCTGCATGTTTGTCATATTTATTTTTTACTTTCTCCGTGCAAACTACGATAAAGTATGGTGATCGAAAAGAATTTCCAAACATTTTTTTGCGGAAATATCCATTTCGTCGATTTCGACAATTTTTGTTAAAAAAAGTCTGTGTGGGTATCTGCCTTTGTGTCTATCTGTCTGTAATTTTTTTTTCTTTCTCCGTTCAAACTTCTTTCAAATTCTTTATTTGTTCTGTTTTACTAATTTGACTAGAAGGAGATCTTTCCTCTAAAATGATCAGGGAAGATAATATTCCAACATAAAAAATTAACATTGAAAATCCTATGTTCCGTTTTGTTCATCTACACCCTGTATACATATACACATATACACATAAATACAAGATATTTAATAAAATATAAAGTCAAATTTTTCAACGATATTGCACATCAGCAATAAAAAGAATCCTACACTGAGGAATGCAAGTGAATGCAGCTAATTGTTGTTTGTCACGTTAAAGGACACTATAATAAATAGTTTTATTGCTATAGGAGCACAGGCATATACAGGAAAAAAAATATTTTCATGAATGTTTAAAATGCATCTACCTATTTTAAAGGTAAATTCCTATAATTGCTAACAAATATTTTATATGCATATTAAATGTAATAACCATTAATTTACCTTCAGGAAGATAATAATACTAATACTTTTTTATTTCCCAACAGATCGTGGAATCTAATTACAGGGAAAAAGTAATAAAGATAATAAAGATATCAAGATATAACATATAAAAAAAATAAAACAAAAGGATAAAAAAATAAATGAACAAAATATAGCAAATATTCACATAATTAAATTAGAATTGACTATAAAGCATAAATCATTGTAATTCACGTAATAGGGATGAGAACTCTCTGGAACTATTGCCAAAAATATCAAGCGAATGCTGGTTACAGTTATACAATCTTTGCATGATAATTAATGGCGAGTTGAAGTGCGCACCCGTTCTACATGTGTCATATCTGAATAATGGTGCATTTTTGTAGTTGTATCTAGGTGTATAGAAGTTAACGCATGAAAGAAGATCAGGGTTATGTATTTTACCATTTACCAGTTTATATAGAAATTCAATGCGATAAATATCTCTACGGATTGACAAAGGCGAGAACTCAAAAAATGCTAAAAGATCCAGATATGAGACAGTGTAGTCCGGATATACATACATTGACTTATAATATAGGTATCTTAAAAAATTCTTCTGTATCCTTTCAATTGACACAATGTGTATTTGATAAGCTGGTGACCAGACCTGGCAACAGTACTCCAATTTAGAACGCACAAATGCAAAATATAAAAGTTTAAGAACACCTGTGTTATTGAAAGACTTACATGAACGTTTAACAAAGCCCAGCATCTTATAAGATTCCGAACATACATTCTTAATATGTGCGGAAAAAGTTAATTAGATTAATATCCATAATAACTAGCAAAAAAATCCCAGCACATGAAGATTAGTATTTCTAGTGAAAGACCGACGCCAAACTTTCACCTCGTCCGAATGTTTCTCACGCGTCTAACAAATAAGTTTGAACGCAAATTACGAGGCATTTTGAAGTAGATACAATCATATTCTTCCAATGTGGCATCCCGTAGAGCCCTCTGGACACGACTATATCGTGCTAAAGTCAAAATATTAACTTTAATTTTTCGACTTTTGGCCAACTTTTTCGAATTCTGAACCACTGTGCGTCGTAACAAGTAGATGTTACTACTGACTTTTTTTTCAGTTGCGTCACCATGCTGTTGCCATGTTAGTTTAGAATCTAGGTATATACTAAGAAATTTCGTGTCGCTGTCGGCCGTGTTTGGTTTTAATGAAAATTTAACGATTGCCGATTTGTCCGGGTTTACAAACATTTGGTTGGCAGCAAACCAGTCGGTCGCAAGGTTAACAGAGGCCGTATTCGCCTGTATAGCATCATGCTTCCTAGCGGAGAAGCTTTTAATTGTAAAGGGTGTTTTTTTAAGAGCTTGAGAACTTTAAATAATAATACAAGACAGAAATATTGTTGGAATTATTAATTATTATTATACTCTGGTAGATAATTCCATGGCATTTATTTTTTAAATATGATTTCTGGCATATGTCCGCCGCGGCTATGAGTTACATGGCCCATTCGATTAGTCTAATTTCTCACTACTTTTTCCAATAAATCTGGCCGTATGGCGTCAATGCTGGCTTGAATATTGGCTTCCAATGCTTCAAGAGTTGCTGGTTTGTTGGCATAAACCAATGACTTAACATAGCCCCATAAAAAGTAATCGAGAGGCGTTAAGTCGCACGAACGAGAGGGCCAGTTAACAGGACCACTTCTGGAAATAAAGTTGTCACCAAATTGATTTTGCGATAAATTGATGGTTAAGCGCGCTGTACGGCACGTTGCGCCATCTTGTTGGAACCAAATGTTGTCGATGTTTAGCTGATTTATTTTTGGAAACAAAAAATCAGTCAGCATGACTCAATAGCGCTCGCCATTCACCGTAACGGCAGTTCCTTCCTCATATCGAAAGAAATAAGGACCGATGATGCCGCCAGAGTGTAAACCGCACCAAACAGTCAAGTTTAATGGATGTAACAGTGTTTCGTTAATGGCTTGAGGATTGTCTTCGCTCCATATACGGCAATTTTGCTTATTGACGAAGCCATTTAACCAGAAATGAGCTTCATCGCTAAACACAATTCTTCGATGAAAATGCTCATCTTCGGCCAGTTTCAAATTAGCCCAATCAGCAAAAATGCGACGTAAACGATGGTCATTTGGCTTTAATTGTTGCACGTTTCCACGTAGTCAAAGGACAAAGGCCAACAAGTTGAGAACGGCGACGAATCGACATTTCGGCGTCTTCTTCAACACTTCGAGCTACAGCAGCAATATTCTCTTCGGTACGCACATTTCTTTGTCTTGTTGATGGTTTTGAATCGAGAAGAGTAAAATTAGTGCGCAAACGATCAATAACTGCACGAATTGCTTGCTCACTAGGCCGACTATGTTGACCGTAAAATGGACGAAGTGCTCTATGAACTTCGCGAACAGATTTATGTTTTTGAAAGTAAATTTCCACAATTTGGAAGCGTTTTTGTGGTGTTAACCGATTCATGATGAATTGCCTAACCTTGCTGAACAGAAATCTCAATACAGTTTGATATTCTCATTGAGTATAGATAGACAACTACCATCGAAACTTCTCATGCAGCTAAAAAAAAAAACACCCTTTAGTATCATCTGCGAATAAAACGGTCGATGATCCGGGTCCTAAAATTGAGCCCTGCGGTACCTTATGGTGCATTGGGAGCTCTTTTGATGTAGCGTCTCTATGGATTACTCGCTGTGACCTCTTACCCAGGTAGTCATTGATCATTCGGCAGCATGGAGGGTGGAAGTTGTAAAAATATAGCTTCCGCAGGAGTACATCACGGGATATGCAATGGAAAGCCTTGCTGAGGTCCATGAAGGTCGCTACTGCAAAACCTCCGGACTCGAAATATATTTCCTCAGTGAATTTTATGATTGCATCTCCCGTTGACTTGCCCCTGCGGAAACAATATTGGTTATCCGTAATAATACCACTGGAATCCAGAAATGTTATAATTTGGTTGTACATAATTCTTTCTAGGATTTTGGAGATTATCGGTAATAGGGAGATTGGGCGATAATTATTGACATCGGAAGGGTCTTCATTTCTACTTTCTCCGTTATGAAGTACGAGAAAGTATTGTGATCATGATTTTTTTTTCAAAATTTTTTTTTACGGAAATATACGTTTTGTGGTCCCTAGATGCCATTTCAACAATTTCTGGAAAAAAATTAAATTGTGTCTCTGTGTGTCTGTGCGCGCTGTATCTTAAAAACCAATAGAATAATTAACATTAAACTTTGAACATAAGCTTTATTTGACAATAAAGCTTTGGTAAAATTCTGTACGTCGGAAGTGGGTGTTTGCCTTAACCGTTTTTTGTTTTTTACTTTCTCCGTTACGAAGTATGAGAAAGTATTGTGATCGTAATTTTTTTTCAAAAATTTTTTTTACGGAAATATCCGTTTCGGGGTCCCTAGATGCCATTTCAACAATTTCTGGAAAAAAAAAATTGTGTCTGTGTGTGTGTGTGTCTGCTGTGTGTGTGTGCCTGTGTGCGCTGTATCTCAAAAACTAATACAGCAATTGATATGGAACTTTCAACATATGTATTATTTGATAATCTGAAGAACTGAAAAGCTTTTGGTAAAATTTCGTACACCGGAAGTGGGTGTTTACCTTAACTGTTTTTTGTTTTTTGCCAATATTTTCTTAAATATTAAAAATATCACAAAAACATTTAAACAAACATTGAAGGCAACAAAGAAATAAACATCTTTTGCTTGAAAATATTTTTCATAAAATCATTGCTATTCGAGAAAAAAATTTATTAATTTTTTTAAAATTTTTGGTTTATAATTATGAAACGATAATAGTTACAGCAAATTTGTGTGAATAATAATTGTAAATAATACTAAAATGAACAACTCTCTCGTTAGTTTTTGAGTAAACCGAGTTTTTGAATTTGAAGTATAATTTTTCCATGTTTCATAATTTTGACGTTTTAAACGTCAGTTTCATCCGAGTTTACGCAACGCTTGATGTACATTTAAAATATGATTTCAATACACCTTGAAAACGTAAATATAATTGGCTATGATACCATCAAGTCGGAGAAAGTAACATGATGGCCACATCATCATTTTTTCCAATATTTTTTTAAATATGGAAAATTTTACGAAAACATTCAAATACATTTTAAAGAAAAGTAAGAAATGAACATGTTTTGTTTGAAAATATTTTTCATAAAATCATTTTTATTGGAGAAAAAAATGTATTAATTTTTTTTCCATTTTTGGTTTATAATTACGAAACGATAATAGTTACAGCAAATTTACATAATTAATAATTGTAAAGAATGCCAAATTGAACAACTTATAAAGAATAAGTTTTTTTCGAAATCTCTTTGGTTTCTGAGTAAACTATTATTAAACTCAACTCACGAGCCACAATTTTAGGTTATGTCGCAGACGAGTGATATAAATTCAAAATGCGCATGCTCGCATACTTAGATCTAGGATGGAAATAGAGCGTGTCCTATTTTTATCCAATTTATTGCTTTAGATTTCTTGTATTACACGATACGAGAAAAAGGCATACAATTTATTTCAATATGCATTCCTGTTCTAATGTATACGTGTCTGTTGTGCGTACTCTATCTCAAAAACTACCACATCAATTAACATCAAACTTTAAACATAAACCTTATTTGATAATCCAAAGAACTGAAAAGCTTTTGGTAAAATTTCGTACACCAGAAGTGGGCGTTTACCTTAAACGTTTTTTTGTTTTTCTCCGATATTTTTTTAAACATGAAAAATATTATAAAAGCCCTTAAACAAAACTTAAAGACAACAAAGAAATTAACTTTAACTAATCTTTTGTTTGAAAATATTTTTCGTAAAATGTCTGGTTTTTGAAAAATAATAGTTATTAAATAGTTATTATTTGTTTGTCATTTTTGGTTTATAATTATGAAACGATAATAGCAAATTTATTTTAATAATAATTGCAGAGAATGCCAAAATGAACAACTTATAAAGAATAGGTATATATCGAAATCTCTTGGCTTTTTAAGTAAACTGGCTATTAGAATTAATAATATAATTTGTCATTTTCATGTTTCATAAATTTGACGTCTTAAACGTCAGTTTCATCCGATTCTACAAAACGCTGTATGTACATTTAAAACATGATTTGAATTGAAAATAAACCATGAAAGCGTAAATATAAATGATACCATCAAGTCGGAGAAAATAACATGATGGTCACATCACCATTTTTACTTTCTCCGTTACGAAGTACGAGGAAAGTATTGTGATCGTGATTTTTTTTCAAATTTTTTTTTTACGGAAATATCCGTTTTGGGGTCCCTAGATACCATTTCAACAATTTCTGGAAAATTTTTTTTTGTGTGTGTGTGTGTGTGTGTGTCTGTGTCTGGCTGTGTGCGCTGTATCTCAAAAACCAATAGAGCAATTGATATGAAACTTTGAACATATGTCTTATTTGATAATCCGAAGAACTGAAAAGCTTTTGGTAAAATTTCGTACACCGGAAGTGGGTGTTTACCTTAACTGTTTTTTGTTTTTTGCCAATATTTTCTTAAATATAAAAAATATCACAAAAACATTTAAACAAACATCGAAGACAACAAAGAAATGAATAGCTTTTGCTTGAAAATATTGTTCATAAAATCATTGCTATTCGAGAAAAAAAATTATTATTTTTTTTAAATTTTTGGTTTATAATTATGAAACGATAATAGTTACAGCAATTTTAAGTGAATAATAATTGTAGAGAATGCTAAAATGAACAACTTCTAAAGAATAAGTTTTTTTCGAAATCTCGTTAGTTTTCGAGTAAACCTAGTTTTTGAATTTGAAGTATAATTTTTCCATCATTCATAATTTTGACGTTTTAAACGTCAGTTTCATCCGAGTTTACGCATCGCTCGATGTACATTTAAAATATGATTTCAATTGAAAATAAACCCATGAAAACGTAAATATAAAGTCGGAGAAAGTAACATGATGGCCACATCACCATTTTTAAATATTGGTATGATATTGGCTCGCTGAAGACAGCTTGGAAAAATACCGGAGATTAGTAGACATAAGTTTATCAACTTTGTGAGGGGTGTTATTATTGTGTTAGCAATTAATTTTAGCATTTTTGAAGTCATTCCATATATGTCCCGGCTTGTTGTCTGTGAGAGTTTTATTATAACATCTCTAACTGAGGCTTCACTGACCTTAATGAATTCTAAGTAGGAAGTTGTTGGGCTTACAATGGCCCGTGATAGCATAGTAGCAGGGGAGCTATTGGTTTTGGACAATGTATTAATTAAATTCTCCGCGATATTGTTAAAAAAACATATTAAAGGTGTCAGGATCAATGTCGCATGGTCAATTATGGTTTGTTGATTGGCTAGATTTTATTAGGCCCCATAGCGCTTTCGGTCGATTTACGGAGTTGTTTATAAACTTCTCATTGGCAGCAAGCTTTGCTTCTTTTAGGGCTGCTTTGTATTTGCATTTGTATGTGTTATATTGAGTTTTCAAGTTTGGATTACGCAGACTAGCATATTTTAAAAACATTAGAGTTTCACGCATTGCCCGAAGATTGTTATTGTACCAATGTACAGTTTTACATTTCGGAACCACGGTCTTTTCTGGAAAGGAGCATTTAATGTAAGATTCTAGTGTTTCCATGAATAATTGGAATTTAGTTTCAATATTTAGAACTTTGTTGTAAATAAACTCCAATCCGCCTTATTAAGGCATGAGTATAATTGGTGGTAACCTAGCTGAGTAAGGGGTCTAATTATCCTTCTTATATTGATTGGGCGGGGTTCAATTGTTTTTATATGCACGCTAATACCTACATGTTCGGTGTGGAGCGTGAACGTGAGTGGTCGCTCTTCACGTACTCCTGCTTACAGTGTGTTTTTTAACATAGTTTGTGAAAGTTTACTATAACAGATAAGTACTAAATGATAAGTTAAATTACGGTGCATCTACTGATATAAACACCAGCGAATTGGGTGCTGTGGAATCTACTTAATTAACTAAATTGTATAAATCGACATTGTCGACATTGTCGATTGAGCGAGGTGAACGTCTTGGGATTACTTTTTTTTTTTTGGTTTACTTGTTTTTGTCGAAACTGATAGTGTCTCGTCCCCTCGAATGGTCGTAAATAAATGTTAAATTATAATTAATTTAGTTTTTCCTCTGTAATACTTTGTTACCTTTCCGTGGCCTGACCTGTATTGTGTAGTTAGCCACCCTGATCGGCCCCTGGGTGCTGTGTAACCCTGTCTCTCCTTAATCTAAAAATGGTACTGTGTTGCGAATCATGTAATAAAAATATTAGCCCTCGCTCTTTATCTCTTAAATGCCAAGGCTGTAAAAAGTGGAGGCATGCCACGTGTACTAATATACCGGAAGACAGATTGGACTTCTTCTTAGATGAAGCCAAGAAGGAATACGGTGACAAATGGGCTTATGAACACTGCTCTATTTCCAGTCGTACACTTAAAGCTGATAATATTTCTGTCAGCTCCTTAAAGGATACAATAGCAACAATAATTGCAAAACAATTTGAAATCTTCACAAAACAATTTATGTCATCTATTAACGATGAAATTATTAAATTAAAAGAAAGAGTTGCGTGCTTGGAGAATGAAAAAAAGTCATTGCAATTGAACAATAACACTTCAAAAACAACAGTTGAATTAATCTCTGAACTTGATGATCGTAAAAATCGTGCAAGAAATGTAATGATTTATAACCTTCCTGAATCCACTAAGTCTAACCCAGCTGAAAAAATTGATGATGATATTGTTTCCTTAAAAGCCGTATGCAAAGATATTGTTGATGTCAATCCAATAAAACTTTTTCGCATTGGTAAATTATCCAGCAACCCGCGCCCGATTAAAGTTGTGCTTTCGGAAGAAAAATATGCTAAACAATTGTTAGTAAAAAGTAAGTTGGTAAAGGGTGGCATTGTAATTAAATCTGATCTAACACATTCGCAACAGAACTACTTAAAGCTATTAAGATCTGAATTAAAACGTCGCCTAGAATCAGGAGACACCAGAATCACCATTAAATATGTTAGGGGTGTCCCTACTATTGTCAATCAGGAAAACTAGTGCATTCTCAACACGCAGATAATCAATTTAATGTTTTCTATCAAAATGTCAATGGATTAAATACTAAAACTACAGAATTTTACAACAATGTGGCACTAAATGATTTTGACGTAATGGCATTAACAGAGACATGGCTCAAAGATGGTGTTTATGACCATGAATTATTCCCCCCCAACTACAGCGTTTTCAAGGCAGAAAGGACAATCCGCAAAGGAGGTGGTGCTTTAATTGCACTGAAAGATTGTTTTAAATGTCTTCTTTTACCGATTACATTTAAACTTGAAAATATTGATATTGTTGCGATCGAAGTAAATATCTGTAAAACTAAAACTGTTATTATTATGTGTGTGTACATACCACCTCGTACTACACTTGATGCCTATAATTTATTATTCGAAATGATTGAACAGAATTTAAATCTAAAAAATATCATTATTTTGGGTGACTTTAACTTGACCAACTATGTTAATTTTATCACAAATGCAGAACGTCACTCCACTATACTTCCATTGTTGAACTTTATTACTCTGAATAATCTTAAGCAATATAATTTTATAAGAAACCTCAATAATAGAATTTTAGATTTGGTTTTAACGTCGTCGTTTGTATCCTGTGTAGTAGAAAAATCTGAATGTAGTCTGGTTGACGAGGATCGGCATCACCCGTCCCTGCTAATGGACGTAGTGTTACCCCAAAAAAGTGTTTTAAATTTCTCATCCTCAGAACGTCACCACGACTTTTACAACTTCCGTAAGGCTAATCTCCGTCTCTTATATGAAGCTATTTCACAAACAGATTGGTCAGAAATAGAACTATCATCTGATACTGTGATTTGTTTTATGAAAAGCTGTACAATATCCTGGATAAACACGTTCCCAGGCGCAAACACAAAATTAATAGGAAGCAACATCCTCCTTGGTTTAATGCGGAAATTATTGCTCTCATAAAATTGAAAACTAAATTATTTAAACGCATTAAACAAAACAATGCCACCCTTGAGCATTTTAGATCTGTTCGTCGTTTAATAAAAGAAAAAATTAAGATAAGTCATCGCACATTTATTGCTGCTGCTGAAGATAATGTAAACAATGACCCTAACGAATTCTGGAGCTTCATTAACAACAAAAAACGCCAGTCACGTATACCTGGATGTATGAAACATCGAGATACAGTCCTAGAGTCACCTACGGAAATAGTTGAAGGTTTTGCCACACTTTTCAAGACTACCTACTTGCCCCAAGACGATGTTGATGATACCAGCCCACAACTACACCAACCTGCTGCCCTAGGAAACTTTTTTGTGAACGAAGAACAAGTGCTTTGTAGTTTACGCCGGTTGCGACCTAAACTTACTATGGGTCCGGACAGTATTCCAGCTTTTTTACTGAAAGATTGTGCAGTTTACTTTGTCCGGCCTCTAACATATTTATTTAATTTAGTTTTATCTTGCGGTGTCTTTCCAGATCGATGGAAAACTACACGCATCTGTCCAGTTTTTAAAAAAGGTGATAGGTGCAACATTGAGAATTACCGACCCATAGCATTGATATCGAATTTTAGCAAAATATTTGAGTCAATTCTGTCTGATCTTATTTATTACAAAATGAACAACCTGATTAACATTAGACAACATGGTTTCATAAAAAAGAGATCAACGTTAACCAACTTAATAAACATAACACAGTTTATCTCTGATCATATGGACCGAAGTAATCAGATTTATGTAATATACACTGATATGAGCAAGGCGTTTGACAGAGTATCTCACAGCCTATTAATTAAATTAATGCTTAAATATGATATAAGTGGAAACATAGTGTCGGTACTTTCTTCCTATTTGTCAAATAGAGTTCAATATGTCTCATACATGGGGACAAAGTCCAGCACCTATATAGCTTGCAGCGGTGTTCCTCAGGGTTCAAACCTTGGCCCGCTATTGTTTGTAATATTTATTAACAGTGTATGTGATATGCTGGACTGCGAATTTCTCATGTATGCTGACGACATTAAACTCTATGCAGTAATACACAGCCATGAGGATGCCATGAAATTGCAAAATAATTTAACTAAATTAAATAATTGGTGTTATCAAAATAATGTAAACATTAATATATCCTAATGTAATGTCATGTCCTACACACGGTTAACTGTGCCTATTATATTTAACTACATTATAGACAACAGCGTTATATCTCGTGTAAGTTATATCAAAGATCTCGGTATTTACTTCGATAACAAACTGACATTTAACATGCACGTTGAGAAAATATCACTGAATTGTTATAAAACGCTAGGCTTTATAATCAGGAATTGTCGTGAGTTTCAATCAATAAACACCGTGATTAATTTATACAAGTCACTGATTCTTTCCAAACTTACGTATTGTGCAACAGTCTGGTCTCCAGGATATTTACAATACATTAATGCTTTAGAAAAGGTACAAAAACGTTTCCTAAAATATCTGTATTTCTTTAAACATGGTGCTTATCCCGATTTTAGCATATCCTATAATGCACTGTTATGTGAGTTTCAGATGGAATCAGTGCACAGTAAACATAGATTTATATCCATTACTGATTTGTATAAAATTATACATAGCATAAGCGACAACTCAATGTTTATGGATCTAATTGAAATTAAAGTTCCCAGATCCTCCTCACGACACACGCGCACTTTTTCTTGCAAAACTTCGCGTACAAACCATAATTTGCACTCACCTTTGCATACAATGTTACGGAATTACCATGATGTCCAATATTGCGTAGATATATTCTGTTCAAATGGCAATAAATTCACTTCTGTTCTGAAATCCAGTGTCTTCCAATAATATAATTAATGTAATTAGCCCTGTTATTGTAATATAATTTGTACACGGTTTATTTATTTAATAGTATAGCTATGTTGTAATTTATGTTAATTATTATAATTTCTCTGTTATTAGGCTTAATGCCTGTTGAGAATAAACGAATAAATAAATAAATAAATGATCCAAGAGGCCAAAATCGATTGGTTCCACTGTCAGATCAGTAATGTTCATTGTCTAGGCCAGTGGTGGGGAAACTTTTTCTAAGACGGGCCATTTCTAATAACTAGACAATCGTAGCGGGCCCAAGAATAATGCTTAATCGTTAACTAATTTATGTGTTCTATAAACATATACATATATTATTACATACACTTATTATTTTAATAGTAAAAAAGCAAAAGGTAACAAAACTCTAAGCACAAAATATAAAATGAATTTAGTGTAGTTCTTGATGTGTAGTATTATCACTTTATTTTCTGGTGTCATTACTGGTTGATGGTGCATGAGAAAAATGAAATTGAGACTGTTTCATCAAAATTTCATCATAGTCCGATTCCATTTGCGAAGCAGAAATTCTTAAAACTGATGAAAGGTGCTCATCTGTAATTCTGTTTCTTAAAGAAGTTTTCCTAAGCTTCATTGTTGAAAAGATTTGTTCGCATATATAAGATGAGCCGAACATTGTCATTATCTTCATTGCATGAGTAATTAGATTTGGGAAATTATCTGGACTTAAATTTTTATAAAATTCTAGTAATGGTACTGTATGAAAAGTTTGTTTCAGGAGAGTATTACAGTTCAGTTCTATTAACTCAAGTTGAAATTTTGCATCAACTTCTTCGTAATTAACATTGAATGGGGTCGCAAAAATACTAAACTCTGGTTCCATTTTTCTAAAGTCCTGAAATCTCCTTTCAAATTCTGTAGATAGTTTTCTCAAATTAATTTCGTATTTTTTAATCTTATTGTTTGATATAGTGAATTTTAAAGATTGTATTCTTGGAAAATGAGAAAAATCAGATTTAGACATCTGATTAGCAAATAATAATAACTGTAATTTGAAACTTTTCAGGTATTGCCAAATATCGTGAAGAAACTGATTTTTTCCTTGCAATTTGAGATTAAGTTTATTCATGTGTACGAGGAGGTCTGTGAAAAAAGCGAAATCAGAAAGCCACGTTTCGTTTTCTAAGACGTCAAATTGATTAAAAATGTCTTTATCAAGAAGAAAATTCACAATATCGTCTTTTAAATCCCAAATTCTTTCAAATACTTTTCCAGCACTTAACCAACGAACTTTTGAATAATACAGGATATCGGAATGCTCAGCATGTACGGACTCCAAAAACTGTTGAAACTGGCGATGTAATAATCCTCTGGAACGAATCATATTTACTAGTTTTACAACAATATTAAGTATATGGTCAATATCTAAAGCCGATTTACAGAGAGCATCCTGATGCATAAGGCAATGCAAAAAAACAACATCATTTTCCGGATACTTAGAATTAAATATCCCAACAAATCCTTGATTGATTCCAACCATATTAGGAGCACCATCTGTAGTTACATTACATAGCTTGTCAATAGGTAAACGAAGTTTATCGATGCAATTTTCAAATTCACAAAATATATCGGCACCAGTCGTTGTTCCTTTCATTGACTGCAGCCCTGCAAGTTCTTCTGTAATTTCAAAGTGGGCGTTGATTCCTCTTACAAATATGAGTAACTGCGCAGTATCGCTGATATCTGTACTTTCATCCATGGTAATTGAATAAAAAATAAATTTTTAAGTTTTTGTAGTCAGTTGTGAAATTAGATTTTTATCAATATTTTCAATTCTCTCGGTGATTGTTCTTCTTGAGAGAGACAGTGACTGAAAATCCTTTTTCTTGTCAGGGCACATAATATCGCACACATCTATCATGCACTGCTTTATAAATTCACCATCTGAAAATGCTTTATTAGATTTAGCAATATTATAAGCCAACACATAACTGGCTTTCGCAGCGCATCTTTGAGAATGATTAGCTCTCTGAAATATTTGTTGTTGACTTGATAAATTTTGTATTAAATCTTTCGATTTAATTTTTTTCACCTCTTCACTTAACGATGAGTAGGAGTGGTTTTCATGTTTGCTCTTGAAATGGCGTTGAATGTTATATTCGTTTAAAACTGCAACAGTTGTTTTGCAAAGTAAGCACACAGGTTTTTCTTTAAATAAAGTAAAGAAATATTTCCACGTCCGTTCTTCTTTAAAAACTCGACATTCTGAATCCACTTTTCTTTTTTTAACATCCATTTTAGACGTTACCTACTACGGAGAACAACACACAGAAACGCAATTGACGAAAGCTTACTGCTAACTAATGCTCTTAGGCGGGAGTTTGTTGAGGCACTGGGAGTTTGGGGGATTACACAAACAATTACTCGAGTCACAGCGGGTCGTTGCAGATGACTGACTAAGTCGCTAACTAACTGATCTTCGGGCGGCCTCGCTTGTATTTATACCTACCTGCGAGAGTGTCTGGAAGTTTCGAGCGAAGATGAGTCATCTGTTTAGGTCGGATGGATTTGTCCAGAATACTATTGTGTTTTGAATATCGCCGCAGGTAGTTTTTATGCGGGTCGTCACATTACGAAGTAAGAACGCGTTCAAAAATTCTCACGACGGCACTCTTAAACGGGCCGGATTAAACCTTTCCGCGGGCCGTAGTTTCCCCATCACTGGTATAGGCAATTAAAGTTCCTGGTATTGAATTAAACCCGACTGGTGAGACCAAACGTGTTAAACAAGTCGCACAATGTTGCTGCTTAATCTTTAGCATTAAATTTCACATTGAAATTCCTACCTATAACAATGTTTTTACTTAAATCTAGCGCATTAAGCAACCTCCTCAATATACTTAGAAATTCGTTTAAGTTGCCCATGGGTGAGCGACATAATGTAATTAGAATCAAGTTCATATCTACGAGTAACATTGCGGCTATCTCGCAGTCAACTTCTTTAGACTCATTACTAAATTGTTCCAAGGTTTTAATTGGAGTATTATGGTTAGCGAGGTGAAGCGCTCCACCATATAGCTTTCCGCTGTAGCCCAAAATTCTCGAGGTATGACAAGAGTGACCCCAAACGAGTACTCCATAGTACATTAAGGACGAAAATAGACCATGGTAGGCTGGCTAACAATTCGTTAAGGTAGACGTTACAAATCTTCGCCGTATGTTGCAACTAGTGTGGTACCTCAAGGCTCCAATCTTGGACCATTATTGTTTACAAGTTTTATAAACGCTGTTACAGAAACACTTAATTGTGAGTTTTTAATGTATGCAGATGATATTAAGTTATTTAAGACAGTTCATACTATGTCTGACTGTGCCGAACTACAAAATAACTTAAATAACTTATATTTGTGGTGCGTAGATAATGGTTTTAATATTAATATAAAAAATGTAACATGTTATTTTACCGTAAAGCGAACCCGGTAATATTTCATTATACCATTAATAATACAAGTATAAGCAGAGTACCTGAAACGACTGACCTTGGTGTAATTCTTGATCAACGGTTAAGCTTTGTACCTCGTATAAATAGCATTGTTCAAACATCATTAAACATGTTAGGTTTCATTATAAGAAGCTGTAGGAAATTTAAAAATGATCAGAGTTTTTTACTTTATATAACTCATTTATTTTAAGTAAACTTAATTACTGTGCACCTTTTTGGAGTCCGAATTATTTAGGTCATATTCAATCTCTCGAAAAAGTTCAGAAGAAATTCCTTAAATCTTTATATTATTTAAAGTTTGGCGAATAACTTTGTAACTCTGTTAATTATAACACGTTGCTTAATGAATTTTCAATGCCCTCAATGCTTCAACGTCACAGATATATTTTGATTGTAACTCTTTATAAACATATTCACTACCATATTGATAATCCATTTTTTCTGCACCTTCTCCACTTTTATGCTCCACGATTTTTTCACGTCATTCTTTAACATTTTAATACCATAAATCCAACACTACGCATTTTTCTAATTCTCCCTTACACCAGATGTTAAGCAGTTACCATGGCATTCAATGTTTTGTTGATATATTTTGTCCAAGTTTATCTAAGTTTTCGTCCAATATTAAGGGTATTGTTATGTTGAAGTTTTTAATTAGAATAGTATTATTTTCATATGTATCTAAATTTAATTTTTCCTCAGTAACTGGATATTTTTCTATTGGGAAATGTACAAATAAATAAATAAATAAATAAATAAAGTCATTTTTATTAAATTATTTGTAGTGATCACGAATTATATTACTTGCACGTAAATTATTTAATTATCATAATTTGGACGTTTTGCGTTGAAGGTAATTATTTTAAAAATTACAGATCACTAACAATTAAAGTCAAGGTGAATGCTATCATCTAGAAAGAATTAATAAAAATAATAGATAAATTTTCTATTTATGAAACATCATTATTCGGTTAGTTATCAATACAGCGGCACTGCGGGCACATTCAATATACCTAATCAAATAATTTAAACGTAACAAGAAAAAGATATAAGTAAAACATTTGTGCGAATCTTAATAAAAGAGGATTTAGTTTGATTCAATCACGATGATGCTAATAATTTTACTAACGTCAAGTGTTTTACTTTTTTTACTGTGGATTTTGTTAAATAGACGAAACAAATTTTCACACCTAAGACGATTATATCCAGGTCTTACGTCACTGCCGCTTACAGGATGCGTCCATCATTTTTTAATACGTCCTGAAAAAGGTATTTATAACTTTGGCTTTTCCTACAATTTTTTTAGGTCTTAAATTGAACACATTTTTTTAATAATGATAATAATAAATTAGACTTATTGTTGCAAACAAAATACATAAAATAATATTTGAGGACAGGCGCAGTTCAGCCAAGTTGAGATCAACTTATGCTGCTCTTCCACTTAACCTGTGAGAAAAGAAAATATACGTTACAAATGAGTGCATACAAATATAGACATAATTATACAACACACGATAAAATCAAACAGAAATACTATAATATAATTTACAAAATTAAGCACAGTACTCATGATTTAAAAGAATATGATTCATGCCTTTTTGGGATTGTGAGGTTTTTATAATGAGGGGGATTTAAATGATATGTTTTATAGATATTGTAAGTAAACCATCTTTTAAAAAGGCAGTCTTATATTTTGTATGTGCGCTAAAGCCCGATAGCCACCCCGTGGGTATGCCCCTGATTTTGGAGACCCAAAATAAATATAGAAACAATTGCTATCGACTTGTAAGTTTTCAAAATTGCCCAACATTCATTCAAAATTGATTTCTTAAAAAACTGTATTCGCACCATATCAAGATTTATGGAAATTGTGCTGTGGCCAGAGTGTAAAATTGGAGAGACCAAATAAATAAGAAAGAAAAAATTGCAATCAACTTGAAACTTTCAAAAATTACTCAAAATTCATTCCAAATTGATTACGTTAAAAAAACTGTGTTCGCACCATTTCTAGATTTTGGAAATTTTGATGTGGTCGGAGAGCAATACTGAAAAAAAAATTAACCAATTTTGGAGACACAAAATAAGTATAAAAACAATTCCTATTGACTTAAAACTTTCCAAAATCACTCAAAATCCATTCAAAATTGATATCCTAAAATGCCACATTCATATCGTTACTGGATTTTTGAAAATTTTAATGTGCTCGATGTATAAAATTGTAAAAAATGGAACCAATGTTAGAGACCCAAAATAAATATAAAAACAATTGCTATCGACTTGAAACTTTCCAAAAATCACTCAAAATTCATTCAAAATTGATATCCTAAAAATGCCACATTTAAATCGTTACTGAATTTTTGAAAATTTTGATGTGCTCGTTGTGTTAAATTGTAAAAATGGAACCAATGTTGGAGACCCAAAATAAATATAAAAACAATTGCGATCGACTTGAAACTTTCCAAAAATCACTCAAAATTCATTCAAAATTGATATCCTAAAAATGCCACATTTAAATCGCTACTGAATTTTTGAAAATTTTGATGTGCTCGTTGTGTTAAATTGTAAAAATGGAACCAATGTTGGAGACCCAAAATAAATATAAAAACAATTGCCATCGACTTGAAACTTTCCAAAAATCACTCAAAATCCATTTAAAAATGATATACTAAAAATGCCACATTTAAATCGTTACTAAAGTTTTGAAAATTTTGATGTGCTCGTTGTGTAAAATTGTAAAAAATGGAACAAATGTTGGAGACCCAAAATAACGATAAAAACAATTGCTATCGACTTGAAACTTTCCTAAAATCACTCAAAATTCATTCAAAATTGATATCCTAAAAATGCCACATTTAAATCGTAACTGAATTTTTGAAAATTTTGATGTGCTCCATGTGTAAAATTGTAAAAAATTGAACCAATGTTGGAGACCCAAAATAAATATAAAAACAATTGCCATCGACTTGAAACTTTCAAAAAATCACTCAAAATTCATTCAAAATTGATATCCTAAAAATGCCACATTTAAATCGTTACTGGATTTTTGAAAATTTTGATGTGCTCGATGTGTAAAATTGTAAAAAATGGAACCAAAATTGGAGACCCAAAATAAATACAAAAACAATTGCGATCGACTTGAAACTTTCTAAAAACTACTCAAAATCCATTCAAAATTGATATCCTAAAATGCCACATCCATATCGTTACTGGATTTTTGAAAATTTTGATGTGCTCGGTGTGTGAAATTGTAAAAAATAGAACCAATGTTGAAGACCTAAAATAAAAATAAAAACAATTGCTATCGACTTGAAACTTTCCAAAAATCACTCAAAATTCATTCAAAATTGATATCCTAAAAATGCCACATTTAAATCGTTACTGAATTTTTGAAAATTTTGATGTGCTCGGTGTGTAAAATTGTAAAAAATAGAACCAATGTTGGAGACCCAAAATAAATATAAAAACAATCGCCATCGTCTTGAAACTTTCCTAAAATCACTCAAAACTCATTCAAGATTGATATCCTAAAAATGCCACATTTAAATCGTTACTGAATTTTTGAAAATTTTGATGTGCTCGGTGTGTAAAATTGTAAAAAATAGAACCAATGTTGGAGACCCAAAATAAATATAAAAACAATCGCCATCGTCTTGAAACTTTCCTAAAATCACTCAAAATTCATTCAAAATTGATATCCTCAAAATGCCACATTTAAATCGTTACTGAATTTTTGAAAATTTTGATGTGCTCGTTGTGTTAAATTGTAAAAAATGGAACCAGTGGTGGAGACCCAAAATAAATATAAAAACAATTGCTATCGACTTGAAACTTTCAAAAAATCACTCAAAATTCATTCAAAATTGATATACTAAAACTGCCACATTTAAATCGTTACTGAATTTTTGAAAATTTTGATGTGCTCGGTGTGTAAAATTGTAAAAAATAGAACTAATGTTGGGGACCCAAAATAAATATAAAAACGACTTGAAACTTTGCAAAAATCACTCAAAATTCATTCAAAATTGATATCCTAAAAATGCCACATTTAAATCGTTACTGAATTTTTGAAAATTTTGAAGTGCTTGATGTGTAAAATTGTAAAAAATGGAACCAATGTTGGAGACCCAAAATAAATATAAAAACAATTGCGATCGACTTGAAACTTTGCAAAAATCACTCAAAATTCATTCAAAATTGATATCCTAAAATGCCACATTTAAATCGTTACTGAATTTTTGAAAATTTTGATGTGCTCGTTGTGTAAAATTGTAAAAAATGGAACCAATGTTGGAGACCCAAAATAAATATAAAAACAATTGTTATCGACTTAAAATTTTCCAAAAATCACTCAAAATTAATTGAAAATTGATATACTAAAATGCCACATTTAAATCGTTACTGAATTTTTGAAAATTTTGATGTGCTCGTTGTGTAAAATTGTAAAAAATTGAACCAATGTTGGAGACCCAAAATAAATATAAAAACAATTGCTATCGACTAGAAACTTTCCAAAAATCACTCAAAATTCATTGAAAATTGATATCCTAAAAATGCCACATTCATATCGTTACTGGATTTTTGAAAATTTTGAAGTGCTCGATGTGTAAAATTGTAAAAAACGGAACCAATGTTGGAAACCCAAAATAAATATAAAAACAATTGCTATCGACTTGAAACTTTCCAAAAATCACTCAAAATTCATTCAAAATTGATATCCTAAAAATGCCACATTTAAATCGTTACTGAATTTTTGAAAATTTTGATGTGCTCGTTGTGTAAAATTGTAAAAAATGGAACCAATGTTGGAGACCCAAAATAGATATAAAAACAATTGCCATCATCTTGAAACTTTCCTAAAATCACTCAAAATTCATTCAAAATTGATATCCTAAAAATGCCACATTTAAATCGTTACTGAATTTTTGAAAATTTTGATGTGCTCGGTGTGTAAAATTGTAAAAAATGGAACTAATGTTGGAGACCCAAAATAAATATAAAAACAATTGCCATCATCTTGAAACTTTCCTAAAATCACTCAAAATTCATTCAAAATTGATATCCTAAAAATGCCACATTTAAATCGTAACTGAATTTTTGAAAATTTTGATGTGCTCCATGTGTAAAATTGTAAAAAATTGAACCAATGTTGGAGACCCAAAATAAATATAAAAACAATTGCCATCGACTTGAAACTTTCAAAAAATCACTCAAAATTCATTCAAAATTGATATCCTAAAAATGCCACATTTAAATCGTAACTGAATTTTTGAAAATTTTGATGTGCTCGGTGTGTAAAATTGTAAAAAATAGAACCAATGTTGGAGACCCAAAATAAATATAAAAACAATCGCCATCGTCTTGAAACTTTCCTAAAATCACTCAAAATTCATTCAAAATTGATATCCTAAAAATGCCACATTTAAATCGTAACTGAATTTTTGAAAATTTTGATGTGCTCCATGTGTAAAATTGTAAAAAATTGAACCAATGTTGGAGACCCAAAATAAATATAAAAACAATTGCCATCGACTTGAAACTTTCAAAAAATCACTCAAAATTCATTCAAAATTGATATCCTAAAAATGCCACATTTAAATCGTTACTGGATTTTTGAAAATTTTGATGTGCTCGATGTGTAAAATTGTAAAAAATGGAACCAAAATTGGAGACCCAAAATAAATACAAAAACAATTGCGATCGACTTGAAACTTTCTAAAAACTACTCAAAATCCATTCAAAATTGATATCCTAAAATGCCACATCCATATCGTTACTGGATTTTTGAAAATTTTGATGTGCTCGGTGTGTGAAATTGTAAAAAATAGAACCAATGTTGAAGACCTAAAATAAAAATAAAAACAATTGCTATCGACTTGAAACTTTCCAAAAATCACTCAAAATTCATTCAAAATTGATATCCTAAAAATGCCACATTTAAATCGTTACTGAATTTTTGAAAATTTTGATGTGCTCGGTGTGTAAAATTGTAAAAAATAGAACCAATGTTGGAGACCCAAAATAAATATAAAAACAATCGCCATCGTCTTGAAACTTTCCTAAAATCACTCAAAATTCATTCAAAATTGATATCCTAAAAATGCCACATTTAAATCGTTTCTGGATTTTTGAAAATTTTGATGTGCTCGGTGTGTAAAATTGTAAAAAATGGAAACAATGTTGGAGACCCAAAATAAATATAAAAACAATTGCCATCATCTTGAAACTTTCCAAAACTCACTCAAAATTCATTCAAAATTGATATCCTAAAAATGCCACATTTAAATCGTTACTGAATTTTTGAAAATTTTGATGTGCTCGGTGTGTAAAATTGTAAAAAATGGAACCAATGTTGGAGACCCAAAATAAATATAAAAACAATTGCCATCATCTTGAAACTTTCCAAAAATCACTCAAAATTCATTCAAAATTGATATCCTAAAAATGCCACATTTAAATCGTTTCTGGATTTTTGAAAATTTTGATGTGCTCGGTATGTAAAATTGTAAAAAATGGAAACAATGTTGGAGACCCAAAATAAATATAAAAACAATTGCCATCATCTTGAAACTTTCCAAAAATCACTCAAAATTCATTCAAAATTGATATCCTAAAAATGCCACATTTAAATCGTTACTGAATTTTTGAAAATTTTGATGTGCTCGTTGTGTAAAATTGTAAAAAAATGGAACCAAAATTGGAGACCCAAAATAAATATAAAAACAATTGCTATCGACATGAAACTTTCAAAAAATCACTCAAAATTCATTCAAAATAGATATACTAAAACTGCCACATTTAAATCGTTACTGGATTTTTGAAAATTTTGATGTGCTCGTTGTGTAAAATTGTAAAAAATGGAACCAATGTTGGAGACCCAAAATAAATATAAAAACAATTGCTATCGACTTGAAACTTTCCAAAATCACTCAAAATCCATTCAAAATTGATATCCTAAAATGCCACATTCATACCGTTACTGGATTTTTGAAAATTTTGATGTGCTCGGTGTGTAAAATTGTAAAAAATGGAACCAAAATTGGAGACCCAAAATAAATATAAAAACAATAGCCATCGACTTGAAACTTTCCAAAAATCACTCAAAATTCATTCAAAATTGATATCCTAAAAATGCCACATTTAAATCGTTACTGAATTTTTGAAAATTTTGATGTGCTCGTTGTGTAAAATTGTAAAAAATGGAACCAAAATTGGAGACCCAAAATAAATATAAAAACAATTGCTATCGACTTGAAACTTTCCAAAATCACTCAAAATCCATTTAAAATTGATATCAAGCCTGATAGCGACTACCTGGGTGTGCGCCAGTAATCAAAACAAGCACTGCACACAACATTTGAAAAATTTAAATGGCTTGGTACGGAGTGTGTCAAGTTATAAATAAATAAATAAACTTTTATTACCTCTAGATATATAAAATACATTGTGGGTTCGTCGGGTACATAAAGTGATTGATGTATATACATCATAGATTATGGAACTAATATTAAGCTGAAATAAAAAAACATGTTTGTGCGTTTGAGAGTACTCTGAAGTAGCCTGGACTAGAGAGATGTATGAGTTTGTGTGATTTCTTGGTGCGATTCCAGAAATTCTGGCAGTGAGTAGTAGCAATTTGTTATTAACATTAGTTTTAGTTCATTTTTAAAAGTTTTCCTATTTGGCATGACTTTGAAGCGTTCATAGGTGTTTAATAGTTTGTTGGAGCATTTAATTCCGAGATATGCGGGATTTTCCTTGTTCGTGGAAAGTCTTATCCGCGGTATATCAATGTCAGTTTTGTTTCGGACATCGTAATTGTGGATTTCTTGACGAGTCTTTAGGTTTTGTTTCGAGTCATATGTGGACATTATAAGGTTTAAAATGTATAAACACGGAAGTAATAGTAGTTGTAATTTCTTAAAAAGAGGCTTACATTGAGTATTGAATGGCTTATTACTCATGGCGCGTACTATTTTTTTCTGAAGAATGAAAATCTCGTCGTATGACGGACCCCAGAAAAGTAGTCCGTAAGTGAGGATTGATTGAACAAGAGCAAAATATATAGATTTTAATACTTTAAGTGAGACTAAATGTTTAATGTTATTGATCAAAAAAAGGCGACTACTTCCCGTGGATAGAATTGAATTTATGTGGTTTCGCCACGTTAATTTTCTGTCGATATGTAGGCCTAAGAATTTGAAGGCGTCTACTTCTTTGATGCTCGTGTGACCGGATTTGAGCAGAGGTGATGAGATTATAGATTTATTTTTGGGGCAGAATTGGATGAAAACAGTTTTATCTTTGTTTAAGTTTAATTTATTTTTTGTCGACCACGATTCGATAATGTTAAGGCATTCCTGTGCTTTAGCGATTGCCTCCAGTTCTGTTTTTGCTACTACGATAGCGCTTAGATCGTCCGCGTACAGAACTGGGATGGCCACCCCGGTTATGTTATCGGCTAGATCGTTTATGAAAATGTTAAAGAGAGTGGGCGATAGGCAGGAACTTTGTGGGGTGCCGACAGTCACCCTTTTGTTGTCCGAGCGGGCACCGTCAATCTCTATCCGCTGGTATCTGTTGGCACCCCAATGAAGAGTTCTGATAGTTATGAATCAATTACCTTTTATTTATCCAGAAGTACTATCAACTTTAAAAAAAGAGTTCTGTAAAATTGGGCTGTGAGGATTTTTTTGAAAAATGGGGTGCTAACTTGATATCGCACTCCAACATTGTTATCGAATAGTTCTGAACTAGTTTTAAGATGTGTTTGGGTTGGTACTATAGTTCCTGATACTTTTAAAAAGAGTTCTGTAGAATTTCCAGAGATAAAAATGTTCAAAGTTGGAAATTCGAAATATTCAAATTCATATTACTCACTTAATATTGGCTGAATCTAAATATTTCATAACAGCTATGGATATAACTCACAAAGAACTACAGGAAACACTAATCAGAACTATCCGGAATTATCAAAAATATTTTTTTGAAAAAAGTCGCAAAGCAAAAAAAAATGATAGTTCTAGGAGTTCTGAGTTAATTTTCTATTTCTACTCATTGAGTACAATAATTCTTTCTAATAAACAAATTCGATACAATCGCGATTTATGGCATTTTTAAATAAATTTAAAATTCGATAATGGAAAATTAAATTTTGAAAATACCCATTTCCTGTCATTTAATCGCAATTTGCCATTGGAGTTTTCGTTAGAACTCCTTGAGTACAACCCATAAGTCAAATCAGAACTCCCAGAACTATTAAAAAAACAACATTTTGAAAAAGAAAAAAAAATTGAGAGTTACAGAAGTTCTGAGTCAATTTTCAATTTCTACTCACTGAGAACAATATTTCTTTCTTATAAACAAATTCGATACAATCGCGATTTATGGCAAGTTAAAATTCGAAAATAGACAATTTAATTTCGAAAATGCCGCTTTAAAAGGGTTCTCAAATGAAAATTCTTGAAAATGGCACTAAGCCGAAACTAGTTGAAAATAAAGCAATTTAATCGTGAAACAAACTAAGTGAATTTTAATTTTTAAACCTATATTGTCAAATATATCTATCATTTTAGAAAGATACTTCCGTTTTGGCTTTTGATCAAAAAAGGATAGTTTTTCACCGAGTGAATTTATCACCGTGATATAAACAAAATAGGGCCCCATTATTTTTAAGCACGTGAGACCAGATGAAGTAAGATGAGTTCTAACGAAAACTCCAATGGCAAATTGCGATTAAATGATAGGAAATGGGTATTTTCAAAATTAAATTTTCCATTATCGAATTTTGAATTTATTTAAAAATGCCATAAATCGCGATTGTATCGAATTTGTTTATAAGAAATAATTATTGTACTCAATGAGTAGAAATAGAAAATTACCTCAGAACTCCTAGGACTTTCATTTTTTTTTTGCTTTGCGATTTAAAAAAAAAAATATTTTTGATAGTTCCGGATAGTTCTGATTGGTGTTTCCTGTGGTTCTTTGTGAGTTCAATCCATAGTTGTTATGAAATATTTAGATTCAACCAAAATTAAGTGAGTAATATGAATTTGAATATTTCGAATTTCCAACTTTTCCAAAATTTTTATCTCTGGAAATTCAACAGAACTCTTTTTAAAAGTACCAGGAACTATAGTACTGACCCAAACACATCTTAAAACTAGTTCAGAACTATTCGATAACAATGTTGGGGTGCGGCGACAAGTTGGCACCCCATTTTTCAAAAAATTTACAGAACTCCTTTTTAAAAGTTGATAGTACTTCTAGATACATCAAAAGGAATTGAGAACTTTATTCAGAACTATGACAACTCTTCATTGAGGTGCCAACTTGACCCACTCCTTAGTACAAGAGTATCACACAATAACCGTTTGGTTTATTTATTTATTTATTTATTTATTAAATTGTGTTGGAGATCATGGCACATGATATACACTTATCAAATTTACAATAGTATGAAGACATATTACAATTATAATAATCCGAAGATATGAAAATGTTCTAAAATAAAATTATAAACGTTATTAAATGTTAACATTGTAAAATATAATAATAAAAATTAAAAATTAAGCCCTCAAAGATTCACGAAAATCGATTGAAAATAATCCGCGTTTTGGCGGTTTGCAAATGATCGAAATTTCACGAATTTCAAGTGTTTAATTTTTTTTCCTTCAGGACATATTTTTAATTTTAAAGTTAATCGAAAAATGTTTTAAATAAAATTTGTTAAGGTAAAACTGCTTTATACAAATATCGTATTTAACTTTAGTTTTTTTTAACGGTAACTTTTTTCTCTATTTTTTTAATTTTATTACTGTCTCATTTTATATCTATGTTTATTTTTAATTATGTATGCTGACATGTGTAAACTTACTGGTACCAACACAAATAAACATTAAACATTAAACCTTTATTTTTTTTCTCCATTTTTGAAATCCGCAGATTTTTTCCAACACCTTATATTATCAACTATATTCATCTGACAACACCATTCTGGACCACCAATTATTTATTTGTTTCAGATTTATTAAAGTTTGCTCTAACATGGGCACAAAATTACGGACTAACTATGTTTGTTAACATTTTTCATCTACCATACCTTTTCATCAGTGACCCAAAAATGATTGAATTTATACTGGGCTCCAGCAAGATAATTGATAAATCAAGGGAATATACATTTCTCCATAATTGGTTTGGATTGGGCCTACTCACAAGTACAGGTATGTTATAAAACGATATCTTAAAAAAAAATGAAGTAGGAAAAACTTAAAGCAATTACTCGCCAGCGACACAAATTTAAGTTTGTTTTAAAATAATTTTAACTGGTAAACGAGAAAGACTGATGTGTAAGTATACTTCTTTGCCACATCTACGTTTCAGGTAAATCTATCAGAGCCCTGCAGAAGCGGATTTTTGAAAGCCCGGCCCGGCCCAACCCGATAGTGAAAATTTAAAACCCGGCCCGATCAAAATGTGCTGTGGGCCTGGCCCGGCCCGGAGCTGAGTATTCAAATCCCTGCCCGGCCGGCCCCGGGAAAGATTGAATTAAATAAATAAAATTACTGAACCATATACTTCTTACAATTCTTAAAATGCATTGATTTCATGTTAACAGAAATAACTCAATTTATTTTTCAGTGCACTTAGTTGTTACTTTCCAAACTATAATAAAATCAAATTTATTCAAGCCCGGCCCGGTCTAAATTATCCATCGGAAAGCCCGGCCCAGCACGGCGCGGAGTTTGAATAATACGGCCCGGCCCGGCCCGGCGTGGGGCTTTCCGGGACGGGATAAATCCGGCCCATGCACGCCTCTGAACTCTATCACGTCGAAATTAGAGTCGTATTATTTATTTATATTAATGTCTTCTCATATTGTGTATTGTATAATAATTTGTCATAGCTAAAACATAGTGAATTTTCCAATTCAGTTTATTTATAAATGTATCTATTTTCATTAGGTCAAAGATGGAGGAGCCACCGAAAAATATTAACATCCAGTTTCCATTTCACAATCTTAGAAGAATTCACTAAAATTTTCGATAAGCAAAGCACGACGTTAATTGAGCAATTGAGAAGAGAAATTGGAAACGAATCCTTCGATGTTTTTAAATATATGTCGTTATGCACTTTAGATGTTATTTGTGGTAAGTAAACAATTTTAATACTCTCACTTTCATATGAAATGCACCACCCAGAAAGAATAATACGATTGATGCAAAACTTGGTGAAAACAATTGTTGATTCGTCAGTACAAAATGATTAAACTCTCAATAAAAAAAGGTGAGCTGTGGAGGTTTTTAATAATAATAATAATAATAATTTTTTATTTATTTTTTCTTATACACAGAATATATAATATCAACATACATATTCAATTATGAAATACACGCAGGTACACACAATATTCTGCTTAGGAAAAAAAAGAGATGTAATTCAGTTGTGTGCCAAGGCATACACTGTTCTACCATTAAAACTAAAACTAGAGTGTAAAAAAAAACATTAACAATAATACAAATAAATGAAAAGGAATATACAAGAGTGTATTTGAGTTTGTCCACTTAAAAAAAGGAATTATGCGGTACATGGCTTTCTATATAGAACTGTGAAAATATATTTCTTAAATTTGGCTTTAGAGTGTACATCTTTGCATGGTAAAATTCTGGAGAAAAAGATATGTATACAGGGTGTTTCAGAGCACTGGGATCGGTCAATCACGTGCTTATTTGACAAAATTTTGAAAAATGTTTTATATAAAAGTTATGCAGAATAGTGAGCTGCACGCCCTAAAAATATTTAAATTTATACAGGGTGTCTCATAACAAAGTTACAGACCAAATTTATGTTTTTTTTAATGGAACACTCTGTATATTTTAACATTTTTGGATTCATCGTTACTTGGAGATTAACATGACCTAGGTTGTGGGGATTGAAACTGGGCCGTTTTTGTGTTATTCAGTTGTTTATACAAAAATTTGAACAAAATTGTTAAAGTGCTTCCCTAAAACTAATAAAGATAATTCATTCTAATTTAGTGGTAAAGTTTAGTTGAACTTTAGTCTTCAAAATTACTATATCATCCAAAACAACTCAGCGTATTATACAGGGTGATAGCCATTCGCAAACTGCACAATTTCTTCATTTTTTTTAATGGAACACCCTATATATTTTTTCATAATTTGAAAGTCTATTGAGTAAGCTTTCGTTTCATATTAGGTTTCGTATGTCTGAAGTTGATAGTGACTCGAGTATTTCAGAATTCGTTCGTAAGTTGCATGTTTCGGTTGAGAAGGATCCGTTTATAAGCGTTGTGTTTGCCTACAAAATCGTATTTTATGTTTTTCAGACATGTATTCAAATCTTGTATCCTACCATATTTCAACAAAATCTGGATGCATTATTCCCAATAAGTTATACAAACAACTATGTTTCAATACAGATAGAGAACTATAGTAAAAACTTATAAATCAACTTAAATAACAAAACAATTTAATAACATACGTATATAAAATGAAAAATAATAAAACAATTTAATAACATAAGTAAAAAATGAAAAATAAAAATTTAAAGAAGTTTACAACATGGTTTCAAAATTGCGACCATTCTGATTTAAACAAATTCTGAGACGTTCAACGAACGATTTGTGAACTGCAACTAAAACTTGTGGCGTTACTGCAGAAAAAGCATTCCTAATTCGTATTCGCATATCTTCTGCTGTAGTCGGTGGTATACGGAACACCATGTCCTTGATATAGCCCCATAGAAAAAAATCTAATTTCGTGAGGTCCGGCGACCTAAGTGGCCATAGTACAGGTCCGCCGCGACCTATCCACTTATTAGGGTAACGGTCATTCAAAGCAAAATGTGGTGGTGCACCATCCAACTGGATCCACATATCTCTTACTACGTTGCATGGTACGTCAAGTAGGTACTCATCTAAATGATTCCTAAGAAATTCTTCAAACATTTCTCCATTCAGGCTGCCTTCAAAGAAGTGTGGTCCTATGACGCGAGTTCCTAGAATACCACCCCATACATTCAGGCTCCATCGATTTATACAGGGTTGTCGATTTATGAAGGTTGTGTCTGTTTACCTTGCCATTATTGTGAAATGAAGCCTCATCAGTAAACAACACAAAATCAAAAAAATGTTCACTGTTTCCCAGAATATTAAGGGCCCAGTTACAGAATGCAGTTCTAGCGGGAAAATCTGCTTCTCCAAGCTGTTGTTCTAAGTGGATGTGGTAAGGGTGAAATTTGTGTTTCTTCAAAATTCTATGCGCTGAGGGCCGACTAATATCCAACTGATTATTTAATTCGGATAAACTTAATTTAGGGTTTTCAACTATCGATGCCAATACCAGGAATTCGCTATCTTCGTTAATTACAGGTTTGCTTTGCACAGGTTTTGAATAATTAACGTTACCTGCAGTCTCAAATCGCTCTTGCACTCTTCTAAATGCTCCTTGTCGTGGACACCGCCTCTCGGGATACCGCTGTCCATACACTCGTGAAGCCAAAAGACAATTTTTGTGACATTCGCCAAGAATGAAAATCATGTCAACCAATTCTTCTTGTGAGAAATTCATAATTATAAACTAAGATCACCACTTAAATGGTTAGATCTATTTTTGAGACTAATATAATAATTACTGTCACCTGTATTTTTTTGTTTGTTTATTTGAAATGATTGGTAACTAGATTTTAAAACGAATAATAAAAAACATGCAAATTACCAATGAATTTTAAAATATTAGAGTAACCATCAGCTTGAGATATACGTAACCTTATATGAAACGAAAGCTTACTCAATGGACTTTTAAATTATGAAAAAATATATAGGGTGTTCCATTTGAAAAATTTAAGAAATTGTGCAATTTGCGAATAACTATCACCCTGTATAATACGCTGAGTTATGTTTTGGATGATATAGTAATTTTGAAGACTAAAGTTCAACTAAACTTTACCACTAAATTAGAATGAATTATCTTTATTAGTTTCAGGGCAGTACTTTAACAATTTTGTTCAAATTTTTGTATAAACAACTGAATAACACAAAAACGGCTCGGTTTCAATCGCCGAAACCTAAGTAATTTTAATCTCCAAGTAACGAGGAATCCAAAAATGCTAAAATATACAGGGTATTCCATTTAAAAAAACATAAGTTTGGTCTGTAACTTTGTTATGAGACACACTGTATAAATTTAAATATTTTTAGGGCATGCAGATCACTATTCTGCACAACTTTTATATAAAACATTTTTCAAAATTTTGACAAATAAGCGCGTGATTGACCGCTCCCAGAGCTCTGAAACACTCTGTATTTGTGTATCATCAGCATACATATGATATTTGCAATGCAATAAATTATTTGTAATATTAGAAGTATAAATAGTAAATAAAACAGGTCCTAAAATAGATCCCTGAAGAATCCCTGTTAATAAATATTTAAAATCAGATATGTCAGTATCTAATTTTACTGCTTGACACCGATCTGTTAAATAATGTTTTATTAGATCTACTGCTGATTTTTCGAACCCAATATATTTAAGAACAGATAACAAAACTTCATGACACAGTGTATCGAACGCTTTACTATAATCTAAAAGAACCAATGCAGTCACTTTGCCTGCATCAGATTCTTTGAGAATATCGTCAGTGACTTTTAAAAGTACCGTGGTACAACTAAAACGTTCTCTAAACCCAGATTGATGGAGGGAAAGAATATTGAATTTCGATAAATGGCCTTTAATTTGCCTGTTCATGGTTATTTCCAAAATCTTCGAAAGTGTGGGTATAGTTATTTAACCAACAAGTGTGTTAATAATAGCGATTAATGATCGAGACATTTTCACGTTAATTGTTGAGATCATTAATCGCCAATTAACACACGAGTTGATAGTAACTTAGATCAAAATTAGAAATTAGATCAGAGAAAATCCAAACAAAACAAACAAATAAACTTGCTATTAAGCCCTTTGCAGCAATACCGGCAAAACATGCAAATAGCGCAGATTCCGAATGACGTTTTACCTGTTACTCCTCGCACCAGGAAATAAATTCTACGTAAGTTTTTCGTAAAAGTGTGTACTCTTTTCCGGAAGCAAATTTAATGTTGCATTATTTGCAATGGCTAGTACTTTTGGCGGTGTTAATTTAAACTCGACACTATCCATAGTAGCAGATACACGCGTTTTATAAATTTGACGTTTCATACTTTGACATTATTGCATAACAAAATCGAAGGCGGTTCACCGCTAATTTGTTACTAGCGCAGAAAATTGATATACTTTTGCATTTACACGTGGAACACATTATAGATCGTTTTCTCGTTATTATCAGATACATTTCCAGTAATTATGCGTAATTAGCCACTCATGAATTAGCTATTTAATGCTTAACTATAAATCGTTCTTTTTTTTAAGAAATATGATTGATAGGAATTCAGGTTAGAAAATCGAGGATAATAGGGAATTGGCTTAACCAGCTAGGGCATTCAGCCACAACCGATGTATAGTATTTAATAATTCATTTAAGTGAAATGAGGACATAGACTAAATATAACCAGGAACCCGCACGGCCATTTTTCGTGTTAAAAAAGTAAAAAAAAAGTGACCGCCCGGACGGGACTCGAACCCGCACCAGTGCGGTCCAGAGGCCGGACCTCTACCCAGTAAACCACCGCGGCCCTAGAAATCGTTCATTAATGAAAAATCGTTTATTAATTAAAAATCGTTCATTAAAGGGGGTCATTCATGAAAGATTTTTGATACATTTGGGTACATTAAAGTTAGCCATTAATCAACGAGCAACGGAAAATATACTTATCGGCCGAAGATGATTAAGTTGTGTAGGATTTTGGATTTTAGGCAAAGGTGTAATTATAGCCTTTTCCCACTCATCTGGAATCGAGTAGACAACTATTTATTATATTGGTAATAAAGGGAAGTATATAGGGTGTATATAATCGTATTACTTTAATATCCAAACCATCCTGGCCACATGCTGCTGTTTTAATATTATTGATAATTTTATTAATTTCATCTATATTTACCAATTTAAAGACAAAGCGAGTGGGAAAAATACATTGTGTAGTATTGTTGTATTTATGTATTAAGTTGTTATAATCAACATTTACTTTTGGGATAGAATCAACGAAATAGTCATGTACCTCATTTGCGTTTCCTAATTCAGACGGAATGTGGGTGGACTTTTTAGAATTTGTCGCAATATTTAGATATTTTAGTTCTTTCCACATGTTTTTAGGATCTGATCTATTTATTTTCCACTGTATATATGACTTTCTTTTCATTCTTAGTAGCTACATTGGTGAAGTTGCGAAGACATTTATAAAAGTCCCAATCAACTGGAAGCTTAGTCTTCTGAAATTTACTCCTCGCTTTGTTCCTAAGATATTAATAATTTAATGTTAACCAAGGATGTGTACGTTTGGTAACTTTTACAGTTTTGAATGGCGCCAATTTATTGAATATATCTATAATAGAATTGTTAAGTTTACTTTATCGTTTATATTATTTAAGTTGTATATTTGATGTAATGATGAAGAGTCCAGTTCAGCCGATAAACTATCATGATTGAAGTGCTTAAAGTCCCGGGAAGTAATAAATTTTGATCGAGCTAAATTTACATATATTAAGTCATAGTCTGAAAAATGTTCATCAATTGTACTGGAATCTTCTACAAGACAATTATTAGTAATAGCAATTAAGTCAATGATTGATGCTGAAGTAAGAGTTAGTATTGTAGGTTTTGAGATAATTTGCTTCATATCTGCGGAATTAATGACTGAATTTAGGTAAATAGTCTTTGGGTCTTCCAGCTTCCCCATATCAATCTTAAAATCGCCTAAACAAATAATTTTTTGGTCCAAGAAGAAATATAATTTATAACAATGCTATCGATTAATATCCATAGTTGTTAAATTGAATTATTACTATATGTAAGTTTATATCTGAGACTATCACGTAAATACAAACATACACCACCGCCTCTACGTGGACGGTCACGCCGAAGAAGCGTGTACCCATCAATATTAACACGTTCGTTGCCGCCGACGCGCTAGCGCCTTCGACTTTACACTTGCGTATGTGCAATCCCAAGTGCGGCGGCAGCGAACGTGTTAATAACATCATTATTTGTATTTTCAAAAAGCCACGTTTCACTTATTGCAAATACATCGAAGCCATATTCAGTAATGAACAACTTATAAGGAATAAGTTTTTTTCCGAAATCTCTTTAGTTTTTGAGTAAACACAGCTTTTAAATTTGCAGTATAACTTTTTCATCGTTCATAATTTTGACGTTTTAAACGTCAGATTCATCCGAGTTTACACAACGCTCGATGTACATTTAAAATATGATTTCAATTGAAAATAAACCACGAAAGCGTAAATATAAAGGATACCATCAAGTCGGAGAAAGTAACATGATGGCCACATCACCATTTTTTTATGGGTATTTTTGATATTGCGTCTGATGCTTGTCGAGAACCACTCTGAAAATTTGTCTTATTATTCTCGACCCATTTATCTAAGTTTTTGAAGGGAGATGAGCCATTTTCAAATGGGCGAAAATAGGTTTTCCCCGAATTTTCCGGAAAAACACAATTTTTAGTTTTATAATAATAATAATAATAATAAATTTATTTCCCAACAGAGTATTCCAATTACAGGGAAAAATTATAAATTATACAGTAAATACAGATTGTGAACTAATTTAAAAACAAGAACAACTTATATATAACAAAACAAAATTAAAATTAAATTTCATCAAATTAAAGTACAATTAGAGCAATAGTAGAAGACACATCGTAAATAATAATAAACTAAATTTATAGCAATTCTAATATATCCGCTGAATATTGTCTCCAGCTACAATTAAAGATATCCACTGAATTTTGGATGCCGTTGTATAATCGAAACATAGTGTTTATAGGTGAGTTACAATATATGTTTGTATGGCTACGATTGGAAATAAATGTCACCGCATATCTACTGCAAAATCTGGGAATGTTGAAATTAACTACCGCTAGCAAATTGGGATCATCTATTCCGCAGTGAACTATTTGATATAAGCATTTTACCTGCAAAATGTTGCGTCTTGAAGCCAGAGATTTTAAATTGAACATTACCAACATATCGTTATATGTGATAGTGTCATTAGGGTAGGTGGCATGAATCTTAAAATATAGAAATTTAACAAATATTTTCTGGACACGCTCAAGTGATTGCATATGTACATGAGGGTGTGTCTGGTCACCAATATTCTAATTTAGATCGCACATACGAGTAGTACAACTTTTTGATCGTGTCAATGTCCCGAAACGGATTAGTTATACGACGGATGAAACCCAACATTTTCATAGCATCTTTTTGAACTTGTTTATAGTGAGGTACAAATGTCAGTTAATTTCAAAAGTACTCCCAGATCCTTAACAACATCGACACGATCCAAAATAATATTTTCCAGAGCATAATTAAAGTTAATTTGGTGCGCGGTACAAGTAAATAACATACATTTGCACTTACGTATACATATTTAGTTTAAGATCATTAACCTCGCACCATCTCTGAATATGACAGAGGTCATTTTGTAATAACAAGCAATCATCTTCGGACTTGATAGCTCTAAAAATTTTGACATCATCTGCATAGATGAGGATACGAGACCGTATACCAAGCACTATGTCGTTGACAAATAACAAAAATAATAAGGGTCCAAGGTTTGAACCCTGCGGGACACCACTGGATGGGTAAAATGTTGCAGATCTATAGTTCATATATTCAACGTATTGTGACCTATTGGAAAGATACGATTTCATTAGGGCAACCATGTTATCACTAAAGCCCCAGTTCACTAATTTAGATAAAAGCACACTATGGTTGATGAAATCGAAAGCTTTACTAAAATCTGTGTGAATTACATCCACTTGTGTTCGCTGATCTAGCTCACACGATACAAATTCCACAAAGTTCAGCAAATTTGTCGTCGTTGATCTTTTTTTCATAAAACCGTGTTGTTTTGTAATTATTTTCGATTCCACGTGTGAATAGGTCTTATCAGTAATAATGGTTTCGAAGATTTTGGCAAAATTATTGATGATGGAAATGGGGCGATAGTCCTTAATATTATTTCTATTTCCTGACATGTTTTCACATGAACGTCTGAGAATAATGGACAAAAACCTGGATTTTTCTATATTGAATCGTGGATATCTCTGGAACGCGAGCGAGAAAAATGTGAAAACATTTACGGTGTTTAGGGACAAGTTGACGAACATTTTGACGTAGTCATTACATTTCGAAAAAAAATCGGAATGCCCCATATACCGGGTGTTTCAGAGCTCTGGGAACGGTCAATCACGTAATTATTTGTCAAAATTTTGAAAAATGTTTTATACAAAAGTTGTGCAGAATAGTGAGCTGCACGCCCTAAAAAGATTTAAAGTTATACAGGGTGTCTCATAACAAAGTTACAGACCAAACTTATGTTTTTCTTATGGAACACCCTATATATTTTAGCATTTTTGGATTCCTCGTTAATTGGAGATTAAAATGATTTAGGTTGTGGGGCCGTTTTTGTGTTATTCTGTTGTTTATACAAAAATTTGAACAAAATTGTTAAAGTGCTGCCCCTGAAAATAATAAAGATAATTAATTCTAATTTAGTTGTAAAGTTTAGTTGAACTTTAGTCTTCAAAATTACTCTATCAACCAAAACATAACTTAGCGTATTATACAGGGTGATAGCCATTCGCAAACTGCACAATTTCTATTTTTTTTTCAAATGGCACACCCTATATATTATTTCATAATTTGAAAGTTCATTAAGTACGCTTTAATTTCAAATAAGGTTTCATATATCTGAAGTTGATGGTTACTCTAATATTTCAAAATTCGTTGGTGATTTGCATGTTTTTATTATTAGTTTTAAAATCTAGGTACCAATATTTTTAAATAAAAAAAAACAGGTGATGCGTAATGCAGAACACCATGTCCTTAATAATAATAATAATAATAATAATAATAATACTTCTTTATTGTCCAACAGATTAACCAAAAAGGACAAAATACATAATACAAAAATATACATAATAATAATGATTATAGAACAAAAATTACCTAATTACCAAAAACAAAACAAAAAGTATACATCATAATTACAAATAGTTAATTCTTATTTACAATTAGCAATCATTTATGATTATATTAGCATTTCTACTCATATGGGCAATCGGCGCTCTCATCAGAATGTTGGTGTTAGCAGTGGGCGAAAAGAAAGTTACATGTTGACGTGATGTGAGCCGCGGAATATTAAAATGAACCATGGAAAGTAATTCCGGTGAGTCCACCAGGTTGGATATTAATTTAATCATAAATGATCCACTAGCTTGGTCTCTTCGTTCAGACAAGGATGCGCAGTTATGTAGTTGAAGTAAGTATGTGTAATCAACCGATTGATCAGGATACATACCATTAACTTTATAGCTCAGAAATTTTAGAAAACGCTTCTGAACTCGTTCAATTAATAAGGATCCGTTCACATAATACGGATACCAGATAATTGAAGCGTATTCCAGTCTACTTCGAACTAAAGCAAAATATAATATTTTTAATAAACTGACATCTTCAAAGTACCGAGATGTGCGCATTAGGAAGCCGAGCAGTTTAAAAGCAGATAAACTGATTGTACGAATATGTTCTTGAAATGTAAGGCCAGAATCAAACAGAACACCAAGATCTCTCACTGTGATGTCACGTCGTATAACATCATCACCAATTTTGTAACCGTAGTTAGTTACATTGTGTTTGCGAGTGTACGAGACGATAACACATTTACTGTTATTTAAGTGCAATTAATATAGCCTTATAGAAAAAAAAATATAATTCAGTGAGGTCCCGAGACCTAGGTGGCCGCAGTACTGGTCCGCCGCGACCTATCCATTTATTAGGGTAACGGTCGTTCAAAAATTGTCGTACACTGCGAGAAAAATGTGGTGGTGCACCATCCAATTGGACCCATATATCTCTTATTACGTTGAGTGGTACATCAAGTAGGTACTCATATAAATGATTCCTAGATTCAGATCTGAAATGATTCCTAAGAAATTGTTCAAACACTTCCCCATTCAGGCTGCCTTCAAAGAAGCACCCCAATTATTCCATCTCCATCGTTTTTGATTATTTAGTGTCCTTGCAAAATAAAGATTGTGCTCCGAATAATAATGAAGATAATGTCTGTTTACCTTCCCTATATTATGAAATGTAGCTTCATCAGTAAACAGCACAAAATTTAAAAAAAAATGTTTATTGTTTTCCAGAGAATTAAGGACACAGTGACAGACTCAAGCTATTGTAAGTGTATGTGGTAAGGGTGTTTTTTGAGAAGTCTATGTGCTGAAGGCCGATTTATATCCAACTGAGTATTTAATTCGGATAAAAATAATTTAGGATTTTAAATGACCGATGCCAAAACGAGGAATTCGTTGCCTTCGTTAACTACAGAATTGATTTGCACAGGTTTTGCATAGTTAACGCTGCTTGTAGCCTCAAATCGCTCTTGTACTCTTCGAAATGCTTCTTGTTGTGGATACGGTAAGAAGAATTTCTTTTATCGTGAATGGACAGCCGTGTCCGGGCTCTATACACTCGCGAATGAAATAGACAGTTTTTGCGACATTTCCCAAGAATGCAAATCATGTCAACCAATTCCTCTTGGGAAAAATTCATAATTATGAACTGAGATCACAACTTAAATGGTAAAATCTATTTTTGAGATCAATGTAGTAATTATTGTCACCTGTTTTTTTTTTGATTGGTACCTAGATTTTAAAACTAATAATAAAAACATGCATTTTTTTAAATATTAGAATAACCAGCGACTTCAGATATAATTATAATTCAGATAAAATTAGATAATATTACTATACCCTTTGTAAACTCAGTACGTAACTTGGGTTTAACTATTGATTCAGATTTGCGCTTTAAGTCACATATTAGTAGATGCATTTCTAGAGCCTACAATAATTTAAGAATGATTTATTCCAATAGAAACTTTTTAAATAAAAATACAAAACGACTGCTCTGTGATACATTAGTGCTAAGTCATTTCGACTTTTGTGACGTTGTTTATAGTGCATGCCTAGACAAAGTGACGATTGGACGCATACAGAAAGTTCAGAACTCCTGTATACGGTTAATATTGGGTATTAGAAAATATGATCATATTTCCGGTAAATGTACTGAATTAAACTGGTTAAATATGTATAATAGAAGGATTTTACATTGTTACACACTTTACTATAAGATCATTTATTTTCGTACACCTCCATATTTATACGACAAAATTGTATTCCGTACCGATGTGCACAACATTAATGTTAGATTTCGGGGACTTATCTCGCCACCAAAACACAAGTCAGCCATTTTTCTAAGATCATTCTCATACAACATCTACAAACTATTTAATAAAATACCATTAAACCTGAAATCTTTAAAATTAAACAAATTTAAATTATCTATACGTGCATTGCTAATTCAAGAGTAGCTTTAAAGTTGATTTGAATATATTATTTTTATATTTGTTCGTATGTACATTTAATCTCGTGCGATGTTATATTTTTGGATTCCGTATAATTCTTTTTAGTTACTTGTAGGTTAAGTGGAAGAGCAGTAACAGGTGTTACCTAGTCAGTCGAACTTCGCCTACTGTTATATTTATTTTTATTTTTGTTGTACTCTATTAAAAAATAAAGACATTATTATTATTATCATTATTATTATTAAACCTTATATGAAACGAAAGCATTTGAAAAAAAAAATAGAAATTGTGCAGTTTGCGAATGGCTATCACCCTGTATAATACGCTGAGTTATGTTTTGGTTGATAAAGTAATTTTGAAGACTAAAGTTCAACTAAACTTTACCACTAAATTAGAATGAAATATCTTTATTAGTTTCAGGGGAGCACTTTAACAATTTTGTTCAAATGTTTGTATAAACAACTGAATAACACGAAAACGGGCTGGTTTCAATCACCGAAACCTAAGTCATTTTAATCTCCAAGTAACAAGGAATCCAAAAATGCTAAAATATACAGGGTGTTCCATTAAAAAAACATAAGTTTGGTCTGTAACTTTGTTATGAGACACCCTACATAAATTTAAATATTTTTAGGGCGTGCAGCTCACTATTCTGCACAACTTTTGTATAAAACATTTTTCGAAATTTTGAAAAATAAGCACGTGATTGACAGTTCCTAGAGCTCTGAAACACCCTGTATATACCGGGTGTAACTGAATTCTGGTAGAGCCCAAATATCATTTGCATTTTTACAAATATCTTTAACTAGAGCTAGGGCCACATGGACATGCATCCCAAGCCAAAAAAAAAAATATCTTTATGAAATTTAGTATGATATTTTTAGGGAATAAAGTGCGTCGACATGTCACTTTCAATAAAAATTCCACTTCCGGTTTAACTGGAAATGACCTTAACTTTCCTATTTGAAATGGAACACCCTGTACATTTTTATATAATTTAATTCGTCTCTAAATTCCGATTTTAGAGATGTATCACAAGTGACCTTTTGGTTATTAGTTTTTTATTTAAAATTAATTTAAATTTGTTTTTTCTTTCAATATAATTTAAATTTATACAAAAAACTAACAACCAAAAGTCATTTATGATACATCGGTAAACTCAGAATTTAAAGACGAATTAAATTACGTAAAAATATACAGTGTGTTCTATTTAAAATAGTAAAGTTGTGGTCATTCCCGGTTAAACCGGAAGTGGAATTTTTATTAAAAGTAGACATGTCGACGCACTTTGTCATGCTACCGGCGTAGCTCAACAGGGTAGCAAAATGGGAGATGGTACGACTCTGTGAACAAACCAGATATTAATGACTAGCATGTGTGAGGTGGCCCCCGTGACCTCGTTAGCAAGTAAAGAGCGTATGTCGGACTTTCTGGACCACTGAGTGGATAGAGGGTTGGGGCAAGGGTGCACCGATTAACAACCGCAGCTAGTCGATTACCACTCAGTGGATCGATTAATCAGTTTTACCACGACAAGGTGAGGCACTGAACACTGGAGTCAACCGGCGGATAACAGTATCCGCCGGAGGGTTCCAAGATCGAGTGAAGAGGTGATGTTTTCGGCAGCCACTATAACACTGGGCACTGTGGTGAGCGTTCCTGTGTTATATTCACGAGACACTTAGGCGCTGTTCCAAAAAAAATCCACGTAGCTGGACAATGTCCCAGAACGATTAAGAGCCGTGTCAAGGTCTCGCAACATTGTATTACAATGTAACAGTCCCCTAAAAACACCATACTAAATTTCATAAAGATATATGTAGGAATAAAAATGATATTTGGGGTCTACTAGAATTCAGTTACACCCTGTATATCTTTGTGAAATTTAGTTTTAAGTTTCTAGGGAATACAGTGTATCTACAAGTGAAATTTTAATAAAAATTCCACTTCCGGTTTAACCGGAAATGATCGTAAATTTTCTATTTCATATGGAGCAACCTGTATATTTTTACACAATTTAATTCGTCTCTGAATTCTGAGTATAGATTTATCATAAGTGACCCTTTGGTTTTTAGTTTTTTGTTGAAAAAATGAAATTTACACAAAATAACAAATTTAAATTAAATTTAAACAAAAAAACTAACAACCAAAGAGGCACTTATGATACATCTCTAAACTCAGAATTTAGAGACGAATTAAATTTTGTAAAATATACAGGGTGTTCCATTTGAAATAGAAAAGTTAAGGTCATTTCCGGTTAAACCGGAAGTGGAATTTTTGTTAAAATTCCACTTGTAGACACACTTTATTCTCTAAAAACACCACACTAAATTTCAAAAAGATATATGAATAAATGAAAATGAAGTTATGGGTGTTTAAAAAAAATGCAAAAATGTTTCTTTTTATTTTTTCGTTTAGAGGGAGTAGAGCCCTCTCTATGGGGGGGGGGGGTATAAACACTCTCAAAGAGGACACTTTTTGCTTTTGATTTCTCAAAAGGTGGTCGAAATCGGTTTGACAGAAGCCGAGTTATGGCTATTTAAAAATTACCTAAATTTTTACAAATCTCAAGTGTTTCATTTTTTGCCGTCAGTGTAATTTGTTTGTTTTTATTGGACGAATGGAAAACTTGACGAATGGTGGTGAGTTAGGCCCACATTTTTTTCGACCCTACAGAGATCGTTAAAGTGAGCCTTTTTGACCTAAAATAAAGTTTTCTTGTTAATGGGCTTCTAAGGTACAAAATGGAATATTCATGATTTCGCGCAAACAATAATTTTCGTGCATACCTCTAAGAACATGCAAGGAAAATTTCATTCGTGAAAACGAAAACTATTTCGTCGAAAAACTTTGGACTTATAAGCCAAAAAAACACAAAATGCACTTTTTCAAATCAAAATGCCAAATCGTCGTAGGAACTTCATTTTTGAGTCCTGCGCATTTCTATGCCCTTCTGGTGGATCGAGTCGACGCAATTTTTCCAACTTGGTACACGTTGCCAAAGTTGGACGTTTTTTGAACAAAAACCTGTGTTTTTTGTATGGGAGTTGAAGGGTTCGAAAAGGGATCATCCCAATCTGAGTTTATCCCCTTAACCACTTCGCGCCCATTCTATTGTGATTGAGTCATAGCATAATCCCATAATTTACTGAAAAATTACTTTTTTGTTGAGCTTACCTTTTTCCACGAGATATTATTCCACTGCCACAAACTTACTCATTTATGTAAAAAATGTGAAAAAAACATTTTATAGATGGCGCCAAAGCCACATTTTTTTTTTCGTAAAATATTTTTTGTTTTGTTTGTCGCCACATGTGGCGACCTGGGCGTGAAGAGGTTAAAGTATCGCCATCCATCCACAATCCACAATCTACATATTCCCTTTTCGTTTCCAAACCTAAATCTCGCAATCATATTTTTACTTCGTAAAAAATATTGTTTTCGTGATTTTCTTCGATTTAGAAATTTCAACAGAAATATCCGTTTTGAGGTCCCCTGAGGTGATTCTGACCATTTTTGAAAAATATCTGCCCGTTACTAAAACATTTAACGTAAATGTTTCCAATATAATACATTTCTTACCAAAACGAGAGAGAGGATGTACATTTAACTGATTATTTGTTTTTTTTTTAGAAGGTGCAATGGGAACAGAAGTCAACGCCCAAAAAGATCCGGACTCTCCGTTTGTAAGCAGTGTCAAAGAATTATGCGGTATTATATTTACCAGAATCTTCACACCGCTAAGATTCGACTGGATATATCATTTTTCGAAAACGTGCAAAAAGGAAAAGGAAGTCATAAAAATAATGAGAGAATTCAGCAACGGTATCATCAAGACCCGTAAGAAGGCATTACGGAAAGAATTAGAAGAAGGTTACGAAGAAGAAGACGAAGGCTTTGGGATGAAGAAGAAGTTCACGTTCTTGGACTGCTTGTTAAGGTCTAAAATCGACGGCGAACCGATACCAGATCAGGATATACGTGAACAAGTGGATACATTCGTGTTTGAAGTATGTATTATTAACATCTTTTAGTCTAATCAATTACGAGATCTTTTAGGCATCTCCTTGCCAGCTGGGGAAGCCCAATGCTGAAAATTAGCAACTACAATTATTATTTATAGCTGTATTTTTACGTTTAGTTAAAATCCACTTCAACAGATCTATTTTATAAAAAAAGTCGGTTCAATACGATTCGTTAGCTAACTTTAATCGTTCGGAACGTCAGTTGCGATGTTGCGAACGATTTGGATAAAATAGTATATTAAGGGCAGGGTACCCATGCTTTTTTAGAGATGTATTAATGTGATTTAGACCGGTATTCAAGTAAAAGTTAAATTTTTTTTGGTGTAATATGACTTCTATTTACAGGCGAATCCCATTTTGACAGTCATTTTTTTAAATATTTAATAACAAAGAAAATAGATTATTGACATTGCACGGGTGCTTATGATTGAACGTACACATTCGCAGGAAAGGTACCAACATTGCAAGCTGAAAAACAGCCAACCAAATTCAAACACAATGTTGAACGCATGGTACGAGTATTAGTTTCAATAGCCTGTAGGCTAAATGTTCTAATTTTTAATATGCGACATACCTCATTTATCTCACAGCCAACTCTGAAACAAAATTTTGTGACTCACACGATATATATTTTCAGGGCCACGACACCACGGCAGTATCGATTAGTTTCATAATATATTGTTTGAGTAAAAATCTTGATGTACAAGTGAGTGGATCAAACAGTTTAATTCTAAGTACAATTATTATTGAAATATATTTAGGAAAGAGCGTACCAAGAAGTGATGGAAGTTTTTAGAAACGATTCACCAGGAGGACTTATTGAAAAATCCAACAAATTAAAATACTTGGAGCAGGTAATAAAAGAAGGTTTGAGACTTTATCCTTCAGTTGCAGCCATAGGGAGATCAATAGAGGAAGATGTTGTGTATGGTAACTATTTAAAATTATTTTAAAATATACTTCCAGTTTTAATACTTAATTGCAGATGGTGTTCTATTGCCTAAAGGATTGACCGTAATTATATCTCCATTTCTCGTACATAGAGTAGCAAGTCTATATCCTGATCCGGAAAAATTTGATCCGGAACGTTTTTCAATTGACAATCAGTCTAAACGTAATCCTTACGCGTATATTCCGTTCAGTGCCGGGCCCAGAAATTGCATTGGCCAAAAGTTTGCAATGCTCGAACTGAAGTGCATCATTTCGAAGGTTTTAAGGAATTACATAATTCTGCCAGCGAATCCGAACCATGAAGTGGAACCTATGACCCACGTCACACTTGAATCTGCTAATGGAATTAGGATAAAACTAAAAGATCGGCGGTGATTTTTGAATGGAAATTGTATTTTTAGTTTTAATTTTATACGGGTTTGTAGAAAATTGTAGACATTTGTATATAAATCTTAGTATATATAAAAAAAAAACTATATTTTATCCAAAATCGTGTGCAATAAGTGAATTAATGTGGTTATTTGAAGGAAGTAATGTTGTTCATTACCCACCAGTGAAAGAATAACTTGGACACATGGAATGATTAGATCTTCGGTAAGAATTTTGAAATATTTCAATTTGACGCAAAATTTCTTGTCAAAATTTTATAAACATTATTTCATTATTTAATGCCATTACAGATTTTGGATAAAATGTTGAATTATACTTATATGGAATTACTCGTTAGTTTTTAATTAAAAAAAAATCTCGCGGCACTAATTATGTACATTCCACACTCGTATAATAAATAATTATTAGAAGTATTATGTCAAATAAAAGATGGCAAAATAGTCAAATTAAAATAATAATAGTTTTTGTATATAAACCTTGTATTATTGAAAGAAAAATTAACATAGATTAGAAAAAAAAACGTCACACGGCAGAGATGGCTACAGCACCAAAGGAGTGATTGCCATCAGGGCCGATTCTACCGGGGGGCTAGAGCGCGCATGGCACGTGGGCGGCGATTAGAGAGGCGGCGAAACCGGCGAAGCCTGCGGAACGAAAGACAAAGCTGCGGATTTTGTTTCCCATGTAAATTATTTAGAAAAGGAAATATTAAAATTATAACTACGGGTTTTAAAGACTTACGCCATTGTGCTGACCAATTTGTAGAACATGAGAACAGTGCAAAGTATATTAAATGTCTCCAAAAATGGCGGGAGTTAAAAATCCGTTTAAATAAATAAAAATCATAGACACAGAGCAACAACAACAATTTGAATTCGAGGGCTATTGTAGAAAGAATGATTGCTATTGTGCACTTTTTAACAAGTCAATGTCTTGCTTTTAGATGAAGTAGTTCCAATCTCTATAGCAGAAATATCGATTTTTTTAAAGGCAGCAGAAATGTTAGCTAAATTTGACCCTTTATTGTCAGATCATTTAAATAAAATTGAAAGAAAAATCTAAAGAGAAGTCGAAGAAGAAATCCTGCACTGTGTGCAGGGGAGGCTCGTTATGTAGAGCCAATGAGCCATGACACCATTAATCAATTTAAAATACACCAAAAATACACCAAATTTTCTGAATTTTGGCCCCTTATAAACCAATCAAGTAACGGTCAGGATAGAAAAAAAATTAGGGCGACATCTATCGCCGATATATTATAATTTCAGAACGTTGTAACATTTTCGGCGATAGATGTCGCCCTAATTGTTTTTCTATTCTAGCGGTTACTTGATAGGTTTATAAGGGCAGAGTCGAATTCTGTTTCTCAATCAACGACGATTGTAGTGTGCTGATGTAGATCCAAATCGGTCCTCAGTTATTGTCGACGGTGAAATATAATCGAAATTACACAAATGATTATGTATAGAAATAAATTAATACACGATAACACTTTAATAAATATAATTAGAGATAGGCAAAACTGCTACTTTTGAACCACGTTGTTACCTGTGATTGCTAATTTTTAATATCAGTGATTTTAAACCGTGATCACGATTAGTAAACATCGTAACAATTTTTGAAATTGTGATTATTTCAAAATTAGTGAAGAAGCATTTCTAGATTGTTACGGAAACGTAAAGTGGAATGTATTTTGAGTAAAGTATGTTGCAAATGTTTTTCTATGTCTCTGAAAAAGCTCATCTTCAAAATAACGATTTGCTCTGTTCTCGGGGAGTTGTTTTCAAATCTAGACCAAAAGCATTTAAAGATTTTTGCAGAATCGTAAAATGGAATGAATTTTTTGTCATTTTGTAAAGTTTCAATTCTAATACTTGATAATCGTTTTTTTTTTAATTTGTGTTTTGCTTCTGAGAAAGCGCATATTTAGAATGATGATTTGCTCTGTTCTCGAGGGATTATTTTTAAATGAAATAATGAACGTCGAATCGTCCAGTTTATTTTGAAATTTGAGATAATTTTTATATTTTTTTTTAGTTCGTGAAATTTGTAATTTGAAAATTGTTATAGTGCTGATTCCGTGGTATTATTTCAAAAATTATAATAAAGGAATGTCTAGTTGTTCGCACCGATTATTAAACTTAAATTAATTTTGAGTACGTTGGGAAGTTCAGCATCTGTTTTTATTTTTATTTTTTCAGTTCATAAAAATAGTCATTTGAACACGAGAGCAGAGAAAAATGGAGTAGAAAGTAATTAATAAAGCGTTTTAGATTTACAAAATACGTTTCGCATTATTTTGAAACTTTCATTTCTTCACATTTCTTTAACCATACAGAATTTTAGGTTAGAATATTTTACGTGGTGAGTGGGCCATATCTTGTTGCCCACGCACCTAGTTGTTCACCAATGAATAAATTAATCAAAAGATAATAAAATGTTGATTTTGATCATTCGATTTCAAGTCGAAATAAAAAAAATGAGAAAAGGTTAATAAAATACCTATAAAATCTTGATTATGATCATAAACAGAATAGTGCCAAATTTACGATTTTCAAAAAAATTCTCTACAAAGAACAGATTAGAAAATCAAGATTTTCAAGTCTAGTCGTTATATGTTTTAAAAATCAAATCCTCAATGTTTGGTTCTTTAAAACGTATAGCGACCAAATGTGTTAAACACTTCAAATCTTGTTTTTTTTACCCTTTTTTCTCGTTTTAGAGATTTTTTTTTTTGATCATTCAAACGTCAATCGAGACATTTGTGTGTTAAATTTTTGTCAAAGGTGTTTGCCCATTTTTTAAAATAGCACTTCCAAATATGTTGGACAATTTTAGTAATGCAAGCTTTAAAATGTGAAAAAAATCATTCAAGAAAAATATAAATGATTTTTATATTATCTTTTTTGTTATTAGATCTTTTTTGCCGGTGATTTTTTCGAAGTTTATAACTTGCAAACGCGTTGGATAATCTCCATTGATTGAAAACTAAAATATCTACAAAAAATTGTTAAGAAACTTGTTTATAAAATGTGTAAAAAAATGTCCAAATACAAGGTCCAAGTCCAGAAGTTTAGAAACGTATATTAAGTAACTTTTTAAAGATTTATAATACCCAAACGTGTCAGGTGATTATTTGAAAATCAAAATGTGTCAAAATTTTCGGGCTTTGAAAAATGGTTAAGAAAATTTTCTATAAAATTGGTGAAAAATGTCACAAAATTATGATTTTCGCTAACAATCACAGTTTGGGTATCAATTAAAATTTTACGTAGCAATCACTGTTTAATTAGCAGTCACAGTTTGGCTAACAGCCGCAATCACAGTCACGGTGAAATTCAGTAACGACCTGTGATTTTTTACTATCAGTAAAAAATCACAGGTAGCTGAAATATTACCCATCCTTAAATATAATGAATTTATCAACAATTATCAGCCACAAAACTATTCAATTATCAATAAGTTTAGTGCTGAGGACAGGGGCGGCTCGTTATATAGAGCCAAGAAGAACCTGCAGTTTAAAGCTTAGCAAGAATTTTTAATTAACTCTTAAAACACTTTTTCGCCAGTTATTTTGATCTAGGAAGATAAATCGTTCTTTCTTTCTTTAAAAAATTAAAATGGGGGGGGGGAGGGTATATTGTATAAGTGGCTCTACCATCAACATGTTCCGGTGGCACTGTGTCAACTTGAATGTAAATAATTAAAATTTCAAACCGTAATTGTAGGGCAACATCTATTATCTTAACATTGGACAATTTTTTTGACTGAGTGGAGAAATCCACAGACAATAAGAAACCATAAACTAGCGACAATTATAACAATATCATTGATAAACATTGAAATATTGTTTTCCCGTGCGACAACCGAGCACCGGTTTCAATCTTATTAGATCTCATCAGGTCAATATAGACGCTGACAGACAAACGGTTTTTGAAATTATACATATTCTTGAAAATAAGTTACTTTTTGGTGTCTTATTACTAAAATAGTAAACACGCAACCCCCAAGATATGCACTTGAGGGGGCGGCCAACTCAACATTTGCACGCGGGCGGCCAAGGGTACAGGATCGGCCCTGATTGCCATTTTCATTTTTTTCTGTTGCCTTGCCTATTTAATTGTATTGTTTGAGTTATTAAAGATTTATTACCGATATTATAAATACAAACAGAATGAAGAGATTTTATATCTGGGCCTAGTAATCTAACGACTTATAATTATCAACAGTTCATCTTTACGTTCCAACTGTAAATAAATCATTTACTAATGACCCATTTTGGAAATTGCGTCCGGTATATTTCCTGTAATTATTTAATTAACATTTGTTTTAGGATACATTACAAATTACACGCAATTACTTAAATCCTTAATTAACCAAGTAATACAAGCATATCAGCTTGAACAGCAAACTGCACCCAAGCCAACACGCCTACAGGCCAGGGAAATCGACTGAGTCGGCCCTTCATCATGTGGTATGCAGGATTGAAGGATCGCTGGCGAATAAACAGTCAGCCTTAGGAGCCTTCATAGACATCGAGGGAGCTTTTGATAAAGTCTCCTACACCAATATAGAAAGGGTCTAAAAAAACACGCGGTCCCCACAACCATCATTGGATGGGTCGGGGCCGTGCTAAGGAATAGAACTGTAACTGCCTCAATAGGTAAATAGAGCCAAACAGTAGCTGCCACAAAAGGATATCCGCAGGACGGGGTGCTATCTCCGCTTCTGTGGAATGTCGTAGAGGACGGCAACTAAACAACGCAGGATACCATGCTGTGGATTACGCAGATGACGTGGTAATCCTATTCATTGGAAAACATGAGAGTGTTCTGTCTAGTATAATGCAGAACGCTCTCAAAACCATAGAGGAATGGTGCGAAAAAACGTCTCTCTCGGTTAACCCCAAGAAGACAGAATTAGTACTGTTCACAAGAAAAAGGAAGATCGACAAAGGTAGACTTTCCAAACTTTTTAATAACCAGTTATGCATGGCAGACGAGGCGAAATACCTCGGTCTGGACTCCAAGCTTAACTGGAAGAACCACTTACAACACAAGCTGAAAGAAGCCTGTGTCATCTTCAGGCAGTGCAGGGGCGTGCCAGGACCAACCTGGGGTTTTAAACCAAAGGTGGCCCGATGGTTCTACACTGCAATTGTCAGACCAGCTCTGACATACGGAGCGATAACCTGGTGGCCGAGAACTAACCAATCGATAACCAGGAGGAAGCTAAACCACATACAACGATTGGCGTGCCTGGCTGTGACGGATGCAATGCGCACAACACCCACGGCTGCAATCGAAACTCTACTGAACCTGACGCCCCTTCACATACATGTAAGGGAGGTGGCAGTAAGCACAGCCTTAAGACTAAAACTAAGGCAAATGGTACGTGGAGCCTGACAACAAACGGTGTGAGACACGGGAGAATACTGAGAGAGGCGGGATCAACCATGCCTGAACTCAAAGAATCCCTCTTCAGTATCCCACCGAGGTACCTGTTTAAGTGGCAATACGAAATAAAAGATCAGATTGATGATAAACCAGAAATCACAGTTTATACCGACGGGGCTAAGTATTATGAAGGCGCAGGCGCAGGCATTTACTGCCAGGAACTTGACCTTAGACTCAGCATCCCCCTAGGTAGGAATGTGACGATTATTCAGACAGAACTTTTCGGGATACTTGAAGGTGCTCGGAAACCATCGGAACTGGTAGTCTCAAACAAATCCATTTTGTTCCTCACTGACAGCAAATCAAGCATAGCTGCGCTATCGAGACTAAGGGTGGCCAGCAGGATGTTACTGGAGTGCAAGCAAGCTCTAGACAAACTCGCCGCAACCAACAGGGTCGCAATATTTTGGATTAAAGGACATTCAAATAATGAAGGGAACGACTGGGCCGATAGGCTAGCCAAAAGGGCTGCCTGAAAAGGGAAGGCTCAAAGGCTTTGCCACTAGCACCACTCACTATCTCCCAAATACTTAAAGGAAACTCCCTTGAAGAACACAAAAAGGAATGGCTACAAACAGACAAGTATATGGTCGCCAAAAATTCATCCACTCACCAACACCGAAGCTAAGCAGGAAATACATCGAATTACCAAGAAGTAGTTTGCAGCTGCTAATCGGTACCCTTACTGGGAACTGCAAACGAAACAAGCACCTCCATAACATAGGGGTGATAAAAGATCCCCTATGTCGGAAATACGAGCAAGAAGAGGAGACCCTAAGACACGTCCTGTGTGAATGTGAGTCACTCAAACAACTCAGGTGATCCGTATTCGGAGAGGAGTGGCCAGATTGGCCACAGACATACGGATTATCTTATATGCTTTACATTTTTCATCTACCATACCTGATGGTCAATGACCCTAAATTGATTGAATTTGCACTGGGCTCCAGCAAGTTGATTGATAAATTAAGGGAATACACATTTTTCCGTAATTGGTTTGGATTGGGCCTACTCACAAGTACAGGTATATCACAAAACGATATCTTTGTAAAAAATGAGGTAGGAAAAACTTAAGGAGCCACGCCTAGCCAGAAATATGAAAAATCGATTTTTGGGTTTTGACATTTCCAGTAAGTACGATGTTTGAAGAATATCCTCTAAGAAGTTGGAAATAGTCCGATTAAAATTGACGAAGTTACAGGCGTTTAAAGTAACGCTTTTTTTCAAAACCGCATTTTTAACATGGTGACCACGATATCTCGAAAACTGCTGCACCGATTTTATCAAACTAGGCGCGTTTATTTGAGATATAATAGGCCAGTAATTGAACGAAGTTCGCTATTTTGTCCCAGATAAATCTATCGACAAACTGTTCATTTAACCACTAGTTACTTTGATATATTAGAGAAATTTTCGTTTGTTTCTGATTTTTGATAATCCAAATCCGGGTAGTAGTGGTCACCGCGAAACCTGTTTCTTTTCAACGGCCTTCAGGAGGATGACCATATCTTGGCAAGACTCCACACGGCCAACTACTTGACTTCACAAGAAGTTTAGGTTAGCTTGAGGAGTAGGGCTCAGGAAGTGGCACAAAGGACAAACGAATGGTCTAAGTGTTGCGACCATTTGGTCGCCCTCCACGAACCATCATCAATATAAGCATAAGATCACTAACATGAGTACACCAACGTTGCGATCGTCTTGGCTCGCGATGATAAGCTTTGCACCAGAATTGATTTGATTCATGTAAAGCAAGATTGGAATTATAGCCCGTTCTCTGGAATCTGGCGGCTGTGGTCGTAAAAGATGGTCGGAGCTCGGTCGTAATATTGTTTTTATCTCAAACCAATCTTTGTTGAGAAGTACTGGTGTAAAAGTGCGTATACCAATAGGAGCGAAGGACAGTAATAAGTGTATGGGATGTAATTAGACGAACCACCAATACCTTTTCTTCGAGGGTGCGTCGATCCTCAGGGCGGACCAAACGTTTTACGACCTCAGCCGCCAGATTCCACCGAACAGACTATACCAATTTATCTAAAAAACACCAACACAATTTCAAAAATCAAAATTACGAATTTTGAAGAGTGGGACTTGAAAATTCAATTATTCAATGATTCCTCTATAAAGTTTGTTGATGCATTTTAAATCATATTTTATTGGCTCCACTTTGACGTTCGTATCACCACAATCTAACAACACGTTCGATACTTATGCAATTTCAAAAATCAACAATACAATTTCACAGAACTTGAAAAGCATGCGATTCTGACGTTTTTTAATAATTCTACAAGAACATTTCTTGTTTCGTTTTTGAAGTCTACTATATTAGCTTAATTTTAACGTTCCAAGCATAAACATCTAATAACGCGCTCGGAAGTTGTGTAATTTAAAAAATAAGGTCATGATTTTGTGGCCTAAGACCTCAATTTAGGCATTTTCTCACTGAACATTTTTACAACCTATCTACACTTTGGCGTTTAAATAATCAAAGTCCAATAACGTGTTCAAAAGTTGTGCAATTTCGAACATCAAAATCGCGATTTTCTTTCGAAAAAGTGCAATTTTCGGTGATTTCGAAAGAATTTGTTTTATACGTTTGTGAATAAAATTAAATCGGCTATATTTTAACCTTCAGATTATATCACAATATAATAGCACGTTGTAGTTGCGCAATTTAAAAAAATAAAATTACGAATTTTGAGGCGTGGGACTTGAAATAAATTCAAATTTGACTTTATTGTATGATTTCACTAGAAAGTTTGTTGATACATTTTTGAATCATACTATATTGGGTATATTTTAACGTTTGTTTCATTAAAATTTAACAATACTTGTGAAATTTCAAAAATCAAAGATACAATTATATTTTTGATTATACAGGGTGTCCCAAAAAATGTGTCATGATGCTCTATATCTTTTTAGATTACATCCTGCATATTTTGTTACTTATATAGGTACCTGTAATGGTTACCTACATACCCCTTAAATTTTATTATATACAGGGTGTTTTAGAGCTCAGGAAACGGTCAATCACGTGCTTATTTGTCAAAATTTTAAATAATGTTTTATATAAAAGTTGTGCAGAATAGTAAGCTGCATACCCTTAAAATATTTAAATATATACAGGGTGTTTTATAACAAAGTTACAGACTAAACTTGTTTTTTTTTTAATGGAACACCCTGTATATTTTAGCATTTTTGGATTTCTCATTACTTGGAGAATAAATTGACCTAGATTTTGGGGGTTGATAACGGTCCGTTTTTGTGTTATTCAGTTGTTTTTAAAAGTGCTCCTCTGAAACTAATAAAGATAATCCATTCTAATTTAGTGGTAAAGTTTTGGTCTTCAAAATTACTCTATCAACCAAAATATAACTCAGCGTTTGAATTATCAAAATCCAATGAAGTGTTCAAAAATTGCGCAATTCCGCAAATCGCGATTTTCGAGAACCTGCAATTTTCGCTAATTTGGAAAGAATTCGTCTTATACGTCTATGAATCAAAATTAAATAAATTGGCTTCATTTTATCCTTTAGATTACATCACAATCAGCACATTCGATAGTTGTTCAATTCCAAAAATCAAAAATATATAAGGCGCAGAACTTGAAAAAAAATGCAATTTTAACGTTTCTTTACTGATTTTACAAGAAAATTTCCCGATTCGTTTTGCGCGATTTTAAAAATCACAGTTTTCGGCGCGAAGAAATTGAAAAAAATAGAATTTCGACACTATTAGTCGATTTCACTTGAATGATTAAGACATTTTTAAATCATACTTAATTGATTATATTTTGACATTTATATTATAAATTTTGAACAACGCGTTCGAAAGTTGTGCAATTTTCAAAAATAAAAATTACATTTTTAAGGCGGAGGACTTGAGAGACATGCAATTTTAACATTTTTGTTTGACTGATTTTACAAGAAAATTTCCAGATTCGAACTACATTAGCTCTATTTTAACGTTCCTAGCATAAAAATTAAATAATTAATAAAAAAAGTCTCGGACTTGAAAAAATAAGCAATTTTGACGGTATCCAAGGACAAACTACTCATATTTGAAGCCTACTAAATTGGCTACATTTTGACGTTCGAAATAATAAAATTAATTGACGTATTCCGAAGTTGCGCAATTACTTGAAAAATATGAAATTTTGATGGTATCTAATGATTTAAAAAAAGAAAAATTACCCATATTTTAAATCTACTACATTGGCTATATTTTGACGTTGGAATTATCAAAATCTAACTGCGTGTTCCAACGTTGCGTAATTTAAAACTCCAAATCGAAGTTTTCGACGCGTATGAATTGAAAAAATGCAATTTTGACAATATTCATTGATTTCACATTGAGACATTTCTAAGTCATATTAAATTGATTACATTTTGAAATTTAAATCATCAATTTCGAACAACGCGTTCGAAACTTGTCCAATTTTTAAAAATCAAAATCACAATTTTCGTGACGTACGATTCAAAAATCGTGCAAATTCAAACGCGCAAAAATTTAAAAAAAAATACGCTAGATGTAACAGCATTTTCGGTAGTTGTTTAATTTCAACATCATCAATTTTGAACAAGGCGTTCGAAAGTTGTGCAATTTTCAAAAATGAAAATCACAATTTTCGTGTGGTACAATTAGAAAAACGTACAAATTCGGACGTGCATTTTTTTAAATACAATAGATTTAACAAGATTTAATACCGCTTTCGGTAATTGCTTCTTTTCAACATCATCAATTTTGAACGAGTTTGAAAGTTGTGCAATTTTCATAAAACAAAATCACAATTTTCGTGACGTACGATTCGAAAAACGTGCAAATTAAAAAAAAAACATATTCAATCTAACAAGATTTAAAAGCGCTTTCGGTGGTTGTTTAATCTCAACATCATCGATTTCGAACAACGCGTTCGAAAGTTCTAAATTTAAAAAAAATCAAAATCACAATTTTCGAGACGTTTTTTAACATATCAGATTTAACAATATTTAACAGCGCTTTCGGTAATTGTTTAATTTTAATTTCATGGATTTCAAACAACGCGTATGAAAGTTGTGAAATTTTCAAAAATCGAAATAATTATTTTCGTGACGTACGATTCGAAAAACGTGCAAATTCAAACGTGCCATTTTTTTAAACATACTAAATTTAACAAGATTTAATAGCGCTTTCGGTCTTTGTTTAATTTCAACATCATCAATTTTAAACAGCGTGTTTGAACGTTGTGAAATTTTCGAAAATCAAAATCACAATTTTCGTGTCGTACGATTAGAGAAACGTGCAAATTCAAACGTGCAAAAATAAAAAATATATACCAGATTTAACAGCGTTTTGGGTAGTTGTTTAATTTCAATATCATCAATTTCTAACAACGCGTTCGAAAGTTGTGAAATGTTCAAAAATCGAAATCACAATTTTCGTAACGTATGATTCGAAAAACGTGCAAATTCAGACGTGCATTTTTTTTTAATACAATAGATTCAACAAGATTTAACAGCGCTTTCGATAATTGTTTAATTTGAATTTCGTCAATTTTGAACAGCGCGTTCGAAAGTTGTGATGTTTTCAAAAATCAAAATCACAATTTTCGTGACGTACGATTCGAAAAACGTGCAAATTAAGAAAAAACATATTAAATTTAACAAGATTTAAAAGCGCTTTCGGTAGTTGTTTAATTTCAATATCATCAATTTCGAACAACGCGTTCGAAAGTTGTGCAATTTTCAAAAACTAAAATCACAATTTTCGTGACGTATGTTTCGAAAAAACATGCAAATTCGGACGTGCATTTTTTTAAATACAATAAATTTAACAAGATTTAACAGCGCTTTCGGCAATTGCTTCATTTCAACATCATAAATTTTGAACGAGTTCGAAAGTTGTGAAACTTTCAAAAATTAAAATCACAATTTTTGTGACTTTCGATTGGAAAAACGTGCGGATTCAGAGGTTTCACGGTGGTATCGCAAATATTTTCTTAAAAAATACTAAATGTAACAAAATTTAACATCGCGTTTGGCAGTTGTTGAAATTAAAAAAAAAAATGAAATCTCAATTTTGGCGGAGTAAAACTTGAAAGACATGTGATATTTATCTTTTTCCCTTGTTACACAAACAAATATCTTGACACGTTTTCGAACCCTAGCAAACTGGCCACATTTTGAAGTTTCAAATATCAAACTCAAACAACATGTTCGGAAGTTCTGCAATTTAAAAAAATACAAATGACAATTTTAAAGTCGCATGTCTCGAAAAATGTGAGTTTTTGTCATTTTGTTAAGTTTTTCGAATATACAAATTTTCGGTATATTTTGGTGTTCAAATAATTCTACTTTAATTGCGTTTGGAATTTTTTTTTTTAATTTAGAAAAATATAAAATTAAAAAATTAGTTATTTTTAATTGTATTCCTGACATGTTTTCACTAATATGTATTACATACATTTCTGTTATGTTTACATATTTTTCGAAAATTAAAGATATTTTGAATTTGATTTTGAATAAAATCTCAATTTTGGCGGAGTGAAACATTAAAGACATGTAATATTTGAAGAAATATCTTACAGTAAAAGCATATTACTTAATTTCGGAATATTTAAATGATTGTCAAGGTTTGTAAATTTTAATATTTTTTAATTTGTATTTTTTATTTGTCCTAATTTTAGTTCTGACATTTGTAATACATGATCATCATGTCATACTGCAAATAAATCTAATCTAAATGTCTTTTTCCGTCATTACACAACAAAGTATCTTGACGCGTTTTTGAACCCTAGCAAACTGGCCACATTTTGACGTTTCATTTATCAAAATCGAACATTAAGTTCTGCAATTTTGAAAAATATAAATCACAATTTTGGAGTCGAATGTTTTGAAAAAAATGGTGATGTGGCCATCATGTTACTTTCTCCGATTTGATGGTATCATTTATATTTACGCTTTCATGGTTTATTTTCAATTTAAATCATATTTTAAATGTACATCGAGCGTTGTGTAAACTCGGATGAAACTGACGTATAAAACGTCAAAATTATGAAAGATGGAAAAATTATACTTCAAATTCAAAAACTCAGTTTACTCAAAAACTAAAGGGATTTCGAAAAAACTTATTCTTTAGAAGTTGTTCATTTTAACATTTTCTACAATTATTATTAACTATTATTAAATTTGCTGTAACTATTATAGTTTTATAATTATAAACCAAAAATAAAAAAATAATAATAAATTTTTTTCTCGAATAAAAATGATTTTATGAAAAATGTTTTCAAGCAAAAGATGTTCATTTCTTTGTTGTCTTCAGTTAATAAATGTTTTTGTAATATTTTTTATATTTAAGAAAATATTGGCAAAAAACAAAAAACTGTTAAGGTAAACGCCTATTTTCGGTGTACAAAAGCTTTTCAGTTCTTCGAATTATTAAATAAGGCGGATGTTCAAAGTTTCATATCAATTGCTTTATTCGTTTTTGAGATACAGCGCGCACAGACAGACACACACACACGCACAGACACAATTTTTTTTTCCAGAAATTATTGAAATGGCATCTAGGGACCCCAAAACGGATATTTCGGTAAAAAAAATTTTTGAAAAAAAATCACGATCACAATACTTTCTCGTACTTCGTAACGGAGAAAGTAAAAATGTGAGTTTTTGGCATTTTGCGAGAAAATTTCTTGTTAAGTTTTTCGAATATACAAAATTTCGGTATATTTTGGTGTTAAAATAATTTAAATTTAATTGCGTTTAGCAGTTGCTTAATTTAAAAAAATTAAATCTCAATTTTGGCGGAGCAGAACTTTAAAGACAATATTTATCATTGTCACTAACAACATAAAAAAATATTTTGACACGTTTTTGAACCCTGCTAAATTGGCCACATTTTGACTTTTAAATTATCAAAATCTAACGTTATATTCGGAAGTTCTGAAATTTAAAAAAATGCAAATCACAATTTTCGAGACACTCGAAAAAAGTGAGTTTTTGGCATTTTGCTAAAAAATTTCTTGTTTTTCAAATATACTAAATTCGCTATGTTTTAGTGTTTAAATAATCCAAATTTAACTGCATTTAGAAGTTTCAAAAACCAAAAAAGCAATTTTCGAAAATTTTTCACTGGTCACACGAAAAAATTTCTCAATAAGTTTACTCAATTCCTTATATTTTTACGTTTTTTTGCGGTAATTCTGTTGGAAAATAATGACGTAAAAATTCGCAAAAAAAATTGACGTTTGTGCAAGAAAGCGCGAATCAATTCATAGGCGACTGCGATTAATTTCTCCCCGAGATAATCAATTAAGACACCTACTAATGACTCAACGACTATATTCGTTTATGGTAATTGGTGGTTCGAAAAAAGTCCCCCGAAACAAAAACCAAACCAAAACAATGCGTTGAGGCTAATTAAAAACGCTGACGTCTCTTTCATTTCCTACCATTACTCTTTCACCCCGCCTCAATAGTTAATGGACTTATATTCCCTATTCCGTACAAAAATAGGAAAACACAGAACCGAAAACTCCTGAAATATGGAGGGCTGTCAGGGATTTAGTTTTATTGACCGCAGACGTCGATTTTTTTTCTTCTTCCCCGTGCTCTGCAACAGCTGCTGCCGCAACCGCTTCGAGACCGTTAAAATGTCTTAGAAACGGAAAGGAAAATGGAGTGGGTATGGATTTCTTAAAAGGGCCCCCACAACTGCGATAATTCAAACAAGACGTATCGGATATTCACGATACTTTTGTATTGTGTTTTGATCCGTTCTGGGAAAATACATTTTTATTTATTATTATTTGCTAATGTAATCAGTGATATTTTTTTGTTATACTGGGTGGCTCACAGGAAAATCGTAAAATCGATTTTTAAGTCAAAATAAGATTTTTTTTCAAAGTACAGCGAAAAAATCTGATTTGAGGTTCCTAGAAGCGATTCCAAAATAAAATTAAAAAATTCTTGTTTGTGTGTCTTTTTTAATAATTATACTATCACAAAAGTTTCTAAATAAAATCTTCAATTGAAACTACAAAAAAAAAAAACTGGCATTTAATAGGTTAAGCATATAAAAGCCGCTCCACCATTTTACGCAAGTAGGCGTGTCTAAAAAACCTAAAAAACACGTTGGTGTTATATATAGAACCCTTTTTATATAAAACATGTATATAGGGGGAATCGGTTCCTCCCATCCATAAAGTATAGAAAACGTGTGCTTGCGTTTCCGCCTCTCGACCTTTGCCCCCCGCTAATGGGGCTTTAAAGTGTGTCGGATAAAAAATAGTGTTGTGTAATGCCTCCCCTATCTTTTACACCTATAAAAAAATAGGGAAAGGGGCCCGAGGCACGCGCCGTTTTTTATCCGGTAGTTAAAGCAGGTAGTTTTTTTATGTTGCATCCGGTGATTTTTAAATTAGTAGGGTCAATAGCTACAGGGGTGAAAAAAGAGAACGTTCCCCCTTTATTAATTTGTCTAGAGGGGTGTTTTTTATACCACCTTAGCAGGTATTTCATGCATATTTTAGGGGACAAAAAAGGCAAATCTGCTTTATAATCAATACGATTATGCATTATAATCTATTATTCAAAATCGGTTATAATAAGTGGTCATTTGAGGGAAGTAAAGTTGTTCATTGCTCACTAAGTGAGAGAATAAAGCTACGCGCACACTTAAATTGTTAGTTTTCAAGGAAGATCCATTTGTTATTCATCCATGTTACAGTTTTCTTTCTGAACGCATCTTTTGCATATTTTTTTTTAAATTTATTGAAACCACTTATTTATATTATGTATATTGACCTGTATAAACACATTGTTATTGGCACATCAAATAAATTAAATTAAATAGATGTTTTGTGAATAAATGAAAAAAAATCGATTTTTTCAAAACTTTAAATATTAATTAACAAAAAATCTCACGCAAAAATTGACCCTCTTTTAAATGTCCAAGTTAATTCTAAAGGCAGATGTTTTGTGAATATCCTTACCAAAATTTTTGAGAAATTCTATATTAGTTTTCTTTTTGTTCGACAACTTAAAACGTTAATTTTCAAAAATTCATAACTTACGGAAAAAGTGACGCATTTTCTAAAATTACAGTAAGTTTTAAAGGGAGATATTTTGTGAGTGTATTCAAACATTGATTTTTTATTCAAGTCTTCGTCAACTTAAGATATTAATTTTCAAAAATTCATAACACGCATTTTCAAAACTCAAAGTTAATTTTAAAGGTAAATATATTATTATTGCATTAAAGGTTTAAGGGAATTCAATCATATCAGTATTTTTTTTCTATTTTTTCTTTGTTTAAATTATCGACAAATTAAAAAACATCATTTTTCAACATTTAGAACTCACGCATTTTCAAAAATTAAAGATAATTCAGATGTTTTCTGAATATACTAATTTTATTTTTTATTTTTGATAAAATCTGGGATATCATGTAATAAATCAAGTGTCGGAAATGCCAATTTTTAACTGCCAATAATGCCAATTTTCAACTGCTAAAAAGGCCAATTTTCAAGTGTCGGAAATGACCATTTCTAACTGCCAAAAAAGCCAATTTTCAACTGCCAAAAATGCCAATTTTCAACTGCCCAAAATGCCAATTTTCAACTGCCAATAATGCCAATTTTCAACTGCCAATAATGCCAATTTTCAACTGCTAATAATGCCAATTTTCAACTGCCAAAAAGGCCAATTTTTAAGTGTCGGAAACGACCATTTTTAATTGCCAAAAATGGCAATTTTTAACTGCGAAGAAAGACAATCTTTAACTGCCAAAAAAGACAATTGTTAACTGCCAAAAGGATCAACTTTCAAGTGTCGGAAACGACCATTTTTAACTGCCAAAAATGTCAATTTTCAACTGCCAAAAATGGCAATTTTTAACTGCCAAAAATGCCAGTTTTCAACTGTCAAAGATGCCAATTTTCAACTGCCAAAAAGGCCAATTTTCAAGTGTCGGAAGCGACTATTTTTAACTGCCAAAAATGACAATTTTCAACTGCCAAAAATGACAATTTCAACTGTAAAAAATGACAATTTTCAACTGCAAAAAAGGCCAGTTGTCAAGTGTCGGCAACGACCATTTTTAACTGGCAAAAATGACAATTTTCAACTGCTAAAAAAGCCAATTTTCAAGTGTCTGAAACGACCATGTTTAACTATCAAAAAAGACAATTTTTAACTGCCAAAAATGACCATTTTTAACTGCCAAAAAGGGCAATTTTCAAGTGTCGGAAACGACCAATTTTAACTGGTTAAAATGACAATTTTCAACTGCCACAAATGATAATTTTGTAACTGCCAAGAATGACAATTTCAACTGCCAAAAATGACAATTTTCAACTGCAAAAAAGGCCAATTGTCAAGTTTCGGCAACGACCATTTTTACCTGGCAAAAATGCCAATTTTCAACTGCCAAAAAAGCTAATTTTCAATTGTCGGAAACGACCATTTTTAACTGCCAAAAAACACAATTTTTAACTACCAAAGATGACAATTTTTAACTGCCAAAAATGCCAATTTTCAATTGTCGATAACGACCATTTTTAGCTGCCAAATGACAATTTTCAACTACCAAAGATGACAATTTCTAACTGCCAAAAATGACAATTTCAACTGCCAAAAATGACAATTTCAACTGCCAAAAAGTCTAATTTTCAAGTGTCGGCAACGACCAATTTTAACTGGTAAAAATGACAATTTTCAACTGCCAAAAATGACAAGTTTCAACTGCCAAAAATTATAATTTTCAACTGCCAAATATGGCAAATTTCAACTGCCAAAAGTGACAATTTCTAACTGTGAAAAATGACCATTTTTAACTGCCAATAAGACAATTTTCAACTGCCAAAAATGGCAAATTTAACTGCCAAAAATGCCAATTTTCAACTGTTGAAAATGACAATTTTCAACTGCCAAAAATGACAATTTTCAACTGTCAAAAATGACAATTTTCAACTGTCAAATATGACAATTTTTAACTGCCAAAAATAATAATTTTCAACTGTAAAGATGCCAATTTTCAACTGCCAAAAAGGCCAATTTTCAAGTGTCGGAAACGACCGTTTTTAACTGCCAAAAATAATTATAATTATTTTTGTTCAAATATTTCGACGAATTTTCAAAAATTTAAACTCACGCAGAAATTGGCAGAGTTAGTTAGTTTTAAAGGTAAATGTTTTGTAAAGATATCAAAATTTTTGAGGAATTAATATTAAATCAATATTTATTTTTTAGCTAAAATATTAATTTTCAAAAATTCATAACTAGCGCAAAAATCGACTCAATTTCAAAAATCAAGGTTAATTTTAAAGGTAAATGTATTATGATTTCATCAGAGTTTCTAAGGAATTCAATCATATCGATATTTTTTTTTCTAGTTTTTCCTTGTAAAAATATTTGACCACTTAAAAATTTATAAATCAAAAATTAAAATGTATGTTAAATCTTGTGGATATATTAAAAATCGAGCATTTGAGTATTTATTTTCTCAAAATTTGTTCAATTGTTCGACAACTTACAAAAAATAATTTTCAAAAATCACACGGGAGAAATTGGCGAATTTGCAAAAAAATTAGTTAGTTGTAAATTAGAACTATTTTTAAATGTTTGTGGAGTTCAATTATATTACTATTTATTTCTTTTAGATTTTTTTTGTTCGTCTTCAACAAATAAAAATATTAATTTTCAAAAATTCATAACTAACACAAAAATTTACTCAGTTTCAAAAATCAAGGTTAATTTAAAAGGTAAATTGCATCAAAGTTCCTTTATGGAATTCAATCATAGGGATATGATTTTTTTTTCTAGTTTTTCCTTGTTTAAATATTCGACCACTTAAAAATACGTTTTTAAACATTTATGACTCGAGTAGAAATTGACACATTTGCAAAAATCCAAGTGTATATTAAGGTAATTCCATCATATAAGTATTTATTTTTATTTGTTCAATGTTCAACTGTTCGACAACTTCAAATATTACTTTTCCAAAATTCATAAGAAATTGGCAAATAAAAAAAAGTTAGTTTTAAAGGTAGATGTATTGTAAAGATTTTAAAATTTTTGTGGAATTCTTTAATATCACTATTTATTTTTTTAGATTTTTTTTCTTCTGCTACCAAAAATATAAATTTAAAAAAATTCATTGAAATTTTTAGGAATTCAATCATATCTGTATTTATTTTTCTTTGAATTTGTTCATTGTTTTAGCTTTTAATATTAGGCAATTCGTACGCAAAACGTACTGCTGAACATTATGTTAAAATTAGAGATAGACATTTCGTACTTTATATTTTCTAGTGAAATTAGGTTAGCTTTCTGGTGGAAATATTATGTGATCAGATGGCAACGCTGCCCATAGATTAGAGCAGTATTATGCATTCCGACTCTTAGCACTCTTAAGCTACGCGCACACTTATCGGAATCGGACGGACGGCACGCATCGGATAAAATTGCTTAACACAGTTGTAAACGAGTCAACGCACATTTATCGTTACGGCATGGAACGGATAAATGTGCGTTGAGTCGTTTACAACTGTGTTAAGCAATTTTTGCGATGCGTGCCGTCCGTCCGATTCCGACAAGTGTGCGCGTAGCTTAACTCGGACTCATGGAATAATTTCATAAGATTATTGAAATTATTGAAAAATTTTATAAACATTATTTGAATATTTAATGCAATTACAGACGATGTTGAATAAAATGTTATATTATAATCCTCATGGGCGTCCGCAGGTGGGGGCAAGGGGGGCAGCTGCCCCCTCCTGGAAAATGAATTTATTAAATTAAAGTAATATTGTATACTAAACTTGTATTTCGTCGGTAAATGTATACTTTATAACAAAAAGTGCGTTCCACGTTATGATCGATGAATCCGAAAAAAGTTGACGTACAACGACGAGCGGGCACGGTTCCACCCGACGCGTATAATACAGTGCGATCGAATAAAAGTTAGTCAAAGTTGGCCATGAGCCAAAATTCCTAAACTTAGTGTCAAGCTGGCGGATATTGATATTTTCAAATTTAGGAACTAAGAAAAGACATTCGGCGGCTTTTTGTTCATGACCTGCTTTGACTAATTTTGTATTCGATCTCGCTGTATTATTACTGTAGATTTTAGTAGAAATTAACAATTTTTGACAGTTGTAAATTGTTATTTTTGGCAGTTGAAAATTTCCTTTTTACTGCCAACGTGCCATTTGTGATGATAGAAATGTGCGATTTTTAACAGTTGTCATTTTTAGCAATTGAAATTTTCTTTCTTGTTTTAATATCAAAAAATGCCATTTTTGAGTGTAAAAATCCACAATTTTTGGATGCTACTAATTTCTTTATTTACTGTTGAATCGTACCGTTTGTGGTGGCAGAAATGCAGATTTTTTGACAATTTGTAATTGTTAAGCCGCGTTCTCACTGAGTCGACACTGTCGATCGACTTTCACTATCAACATTGTCGACCAACAAATCTTCAAGACCTGTCCATACCAAGTAGACAGAAAGTTTGTCGATCAGTCGAAACGAAAATGTAATTGTGGTTTTAGAATTTTTTTTCGAATGTCGGAAAGTGAATTTGAATATTTGTTGCAAAAAATCGGGCCAAAAATTTGTAAACTAATCTGTTTGCCGATATCGAACGCCCACACACTGGATTCGACTCGACTACCCTTTGATTTTACCGACAGTTTATGGAAAACCAATCGACAGGTCGATCGATATATTTTGTCGATCGACGAAGTCGATTGACGCGTACACACTAAGTCGACAGTGTCAATAGACAGAGTCGATCGACAATGTCGACTCAGTGAGGACGCGACTTTACTTTTGACCATTGGAAATTTCCCTTTTCTAATATTGAAAAATGCCGATAGTGATAGTAGAAATGCTCAAATTTTGAAGGATAAAAAATGTTGACATTTGGAATTTTTCTTTTTATTGTTGAAATGAAACCGTTTTCAGTAATGAGCAATTTTTGACAGTCCTGAATTGTTATTTTTGGTAATTGAAACTTCCTTTTTACCGCCAACGTGCCATTTGTGACGGTAGATATGTGCGATTTTTGAGAGTTCAAAATTGTCATTTTTAGTAGTTGATTTCAACTACTTTAAATCAAAAAGTGCCGTCTTGATAGTAAAATTCCACAATTTTCGGCAGCTGCTAATTTCCTTATTTACCGCTCAATAGTGCCGTTTGTGATATCAGAAATGCAGAATTTTTGACAATTCGAAATTGTCATTTTTGACGGTTAAAAATGTATCTTTCTACCATTGAAAAATGCCGTTTCTGACAGTAGAATTGCACAATTTTTGACAATTTGTAATTGTTACTTTTGGCCGTTGGAGATTTCCCTTTTTTAATATTGAAAAATGCTGCTAGTGATAGTAGAAATGCTTAAATTTTGACAGTCTAACATTTTTGGCATTTGGCAATTTTCTTTTTATTGTTGAAACGTGCCGTTTTTTAGTAATGAGCAAGTTTTGACTGTACTAAATAGTTATTTTCAATTAAAAATTTCCTTTTTACTGCTAAGTGCTATTTGTGATAGTAGCGCTATTTCTGAAAATTCGAAATTATGATTTTTAGGAGTTGAAATTTACTTTTTTTTAAATCAAAAAATGCCGTATTTGATAGTAAAAAACATAATTTTTGGCAGCTGCAAAATTCTTTATTTGCCGTTTGTTGCAGCAGAAATGCAGAATTTTTGACAATTCGAAATTTCCATTTTTAGCAGTTCAATTTTTTTTTAATATTAAAAAATGCCGTTTTTGATAAAAATCACAATTTTTGACCGGTGCAAATTTCTTTATGTGCCGTTTATGGTGGCAGAAATGCAGAATTTTTGCAAATTCGAAATTGTCATTTTTGACGGTTAAAAATTTATCTTTTTACTATTGAAAAATACCGTTTCTGACAGTGGAATTGCACAATTTTTGACAATTTATAATTGTTACTTTTGGCCGTTGGAAATTTCCCTTTTTTAATATTGAAAAATTCCGATAGTGATAATAGAAATACTCAAATTTTACAGTTAAATATTTTTGGCTTTTGGATATATTCAGCAATTGAAAATTTCCTTTTAACTGCTAACGTGCCATTTGTGATAATAATGCGATTTTTGACAGTTCGAAATTGACATTTTTAGCAGTTCAAATTTTCTTTTTTTAATATCAAAAAAATGCCGTCGTTGATAGTAAAAAACCACAATTTTTGGCAGCTGCAAGTTTCTTTATTTGCCATTGAATCGTACCGTTTGTGGTGGCAAAAATACATAATTTTTAACAATACAAAAATGGCAATTTTCTTTTTTAATATCAAAAATGCCTTTGTTGATTGTAAAAATCCACCATTTTTGGCAGCTGTTAATTTCTTTATTTATCGTTGAATCGTGCCGTTTATGGTAGCAGAAATGCAGAATTTTTGAGAATTCGAAATTGTCATTTTTGACGGTTATTTATTCGAAATTGCTGTATGAAAGTTTGAAAGTTTTACCCCCCCCCCTGGAAAAATTTCTGCGGACGCCTGTGATAATCATGTAGAATTATACATTATTCCCCTAAGAAAATTATCCATTCGCTATTCAACTAGTAAATAATGGCAAACCTTAGAATTGATACAAAATCAGAATCATCACAGACTATTCTTGTGGTTTTTACGTCTGTATTTTTAGAAACTACATGAAGCATTTGTACCACAAGGATCAAACTCGGGTTCCTTACTATTTTAATATTTTTTAATGATATTGTTAATGATGGGAGCTTCTACTTCGTTATACATGTTGAATAATATAAAACCTAATCGGATAACAACTATATTTCAGATTTTCCGGGAACAATTGAAAAATATTTAGCAATGTGTCCCTCATCTTACTTTACTCTTCAAGCTTTTTAATTACAGAGAAAAAAGCGATTTGGAGTCGAGATTTTATATCAGTTTTCAGCTATAAATATCAAGCAGTTAAAGAAATTTGAAAAATTCGTTCACCAACTTACTCTACTCTTCAAGCTCTTTTAATTAGAACGAAAAAGGCGAATTCGGGTTGCGATTGTATATCAGTTTTTCAGCTATAAATTTTAAGCAATTGAAGGAATTTCAAAAATTCGTTCTCCAACTTACTTTACTCGTCTTTTAATTGCAGCAAAATTTTGAGTAGCGATTGTTTATCAGTTTTTCAGCTATATGTATGTCTCAAAACATTCCAGTTAGGTTCCTTTAATTACTGTGAAAAATGAAATCTGTTTGCAATTGTTCTTTGTTTTTCAGCTAGTTAATCTTCAAGCTTCTGTAATTACTGTAGAAAAAAACAGATTTCGAGTTATTTTGAGTTTTTAGTTTTTTTTTCAATTGAAGTCAATTCAAAAAATATTTCCACTATTTTACTCGACTCTTCAAGCCCTTTAATTAAAGCGAAAAAGGTTAATTCGGAGTTATTTAACATTCAAATAAATTGGACTTCGATAATCATCGAAATAGCTCCAACATTTTTTTTTGTGTGTAAAATTAGGCAAAAATTTTACTTATTAACCTCGAAAACAGTACGGGTGCATCGCCAGTTTGATTTTTGAGTTCAAACTGAGTTTTCATTTGGTAGAATTAATATCTAATTACATATTATGTTTAACAGCTAAAATCGATTTTTTGACCAATCAAACAATGTGGAGAAATTAATATCTCATAAACTCAGGCATTTTGTGTAAGATATATACGAGTACAAACTTATTCGTTTGTATTTATATAAGCTCATATTGGCGATTTTGATCATTCATTCAAACCTTAAAATGTGTCAAAAGTAATTGGTAATGGGTCAAAAAATTATTGATCGCAAGAGAGAGGATTTTATGCAAATTGCATATTTTTGCATATTTTGCATATTTACCCATATAACGCATTTTTCGTCCTTTAACGCATATTTTACATATAATGGTAATATTTAACATTTTGTCGCACGGCATATTGCAATACGAGCAATTTTAGATTTTGGGCATGAACCAACATCTAGTCATTCGAGGAAATGCCGGCCAAATGTTATCAAATGAAATGCCAATTAATCCTGCGATAAATAGTAATTTATCCGTTCACATGCTTTTGTCGGTTTACTTTGAAATATGTGAAATAAGCGCATAAAAATCTGAAGAATTATAATTCAATATTCGACGTGGCATTAGCCGAGTAAGAAGTTGTTTCAAAAAATAATTTGTTAATGTTGTTAATTTGTTATATATAAACAAACTTATGTATTTTTATTTTCTCCGTTACGAAGTACGAGAAATAATTGAGATCGTGAAACATTTTTCTTTTTTTTACAGAAATATCCGCTGTGGAGTCCTAAGATGGCATTTCAACAATTTCTGGAATTTTTTTGTGCCTATAATTGTTACTTTTGGCCGTTGGAATTTTTTTGTGCCTGTGTATGTGTGTGTGTGTTTCTCTGCCTGTCTGTGCGCGCTGTATCTCAAAAACTAGTAGAGAAATTGAAACTTTGAACATAAGTCTTATTTGATAATCTGAAGAACTGAAAAGCTTTTAGTAAAATTTCGTACGCCGGAAGTGGGTGTTTACCGTTTTTTGTTTTTTTCCAATAATTTTTTAAATATGGAAATTATTACGAAAACATTCAAATAAATATTGAAGGCAGCAAATAAATTAACATCGTTCTCGTACATCAACACAACTGTTCAGAATGTCTTCCCAGAATCGATTTTGTGTTCGCCTGTTCTTATAAATCTTAACTGAAACTTCATCTGTTTAGCACAGATTTCAATTTTTGATTATAAGTGAAGGAGCAGCAACAAATAAACTTCGCCTCTTCTTATAAATGTTATTCAACTATAATTACAATTGTTTTGCACAGTTTTTGGTTTAACAAAACGTACCAAATGTGTCAAATGTCAAAAATGTCAGTTTTAACTGCCGACGATGACCACTTACAACTGCCAAAAATGACAACTTTCAACTGCTTAAAATTTCAATTTTCAACTGCCTAAAATGACAACTTCCAACTGCCACAAACTACAATTTATAACTATCAACGATGGCTATTTCTAACTGCTAAAAATTACAACTTTCAACTGCCAGACTACAATTTTTAACTGTTAAGTATGGCCTTTTTTAACTGCTAAAAACTAGAATTTTCAACTCTCAAAAATGATAACTTTCACCTGCAAAAAACTACATTTTTTAACTGTCAACGATGGTTATTTGAAACTACAATTTTCAACTGCTAAAAATTACAATTTTCAACTGCCAAAAATGACAACTTCCAACTGCCAAAAACTAAAATTTATAACTATCAACGATGGCTATTTCTAACTGCGAAAAATTACAACTTTCAACTGCCAGGCCACAATTTTTAATTGTCAAGTATGGATATTTTTAACTGCTAAAAACTAGAATTTTCAACTGCCAAAAATGACAACTTTCACTTGCCAAAAACTACATTTTTTTAACTGTCAACTATGGTTATTTGTAACTGCTAAAAACTACAATTTTCAACTGCTAAAAACTATAATTTTTAATTGGCAACTATGACAATTTTCAACTGCCATATATGACCATTTTTGACTGTAGGAAATAACAATGTTCAAGTACCAAATATTAGAATTTTCATTAACCATAAACTATTCAACTGCCAAAATGACTGTTTAAACTGCTAGCCATGACTATTTTGACTGTCAAAAAATGACAACTTTCAACTATCAAAAACTACAATTTTAAACTGCCAAAATTAATCATTTTCAGCTGCCAAAAATAGCTAAAAACTTCCATTTTCAACTGCCAAAAATGACAATTTTTAACTGTTACAAACAATTTGGCAATATGACTTGATGGCTTATATATTATATTTGTACTTGTATGCCAATTCAATAGTGACATAATTTTTAAAATGTTCTTGGTGTCCCACGTAATTATTTTAGAACACGTATTTTATTTATTTATTGCCCTATTTGAACTCGTAAATTTCAATGTTTAACTGCCAACTATGACATTTTTCAACTGTCAGAAATGACCATTTTTGGTTGCCAAAAATAACGATTTTCAACTACCAAATATTAGAATATTCAACAACCAAAAACTATAATTTTCAACTGCCAAAATAACGGGTTTCAACTGCTAACCATGACTATTGTCTACTCAAAATCGATTTTGGGTAGACATTCTGAACCGGAAAATAAATCCATAGAAAGTGCATTCAAGACATGAAACTTCTTTAGAACATTAGGACAAGTTACCTCTTTTCGTTCCTAATCTCCTGATACAAATTGTAAAAATTTTTCGAAATTAATAATTCCTGAAGCAAATCTTAAAATTTTTCTGAGACGCATTTTTTTTCCCTGAGTAATACTATGAAAAAAACGAAGAAAATCATGAAATGACCAAAATTTTTTTTCGGAGAAATAATTACTCTGCGCGCATTTTTACCCTCCATTAAAAAGCGTCTTGAATTTTTTCAATTTTTTCTGAGACCGATAATTTTTTTGCACGCATTTTCTCCTGAGTAATACTAACGGCGAAAATCATGAAATGACCAAAACATTTTTTTTCGGAAAAATAATTACTCTACATGCTTTTAGCCGTTATTAAAAACCGTAATGAATTTTTCAAAATCTAATAGTCAGTTTACTCAAAGACCATTAGATTTTAAAGTAAAATTTGTGATTTTCATCTTTCATAAGAAATGTTAGTTTCATCCGATTCTACAAAACGCTCGATGTACATTTAAAATACGATTTAAATTGAAAATAAATCATGAAAGTTAAATATTAATTTATGGTAACATCAAATCGGAGAAAGTAACATGATGGCCATGATCACCATTTTTTTATTGACAGATTTAAATTCATTACTTGCATATTTGAGTATAGTAATGCATAATTGTTGCACATTTTCGATGTTGTAAATCCACACATCAGCATTTTATAATGCATAAAATCGTTTCCCTATTGATCACCAATTAATTTTGACACATTTTAGGGCTCGATTGATCAAAATTGCCAATGTGATTATCATAAAAAAAACCTAATCGGATAACAACTATTGATATAAGGTCCGAACATTCATTGGCATAAGAATCTCTTTTTAACGCCTTCAAAACTTGTTACAAACAATAATAAAATAGGAATTCGTAAATAGTTATTTATGCAACAAGTGAGTAAAGTAATACTTTTTTTCCACAATTAGGAAAGTTTGACCGCACGCGTGGAAAAAGTTGCTTTACTCACGAGTTTCATACAAAAAATTCTATGTCTGTAGATTTAAATGAAATTGTATGTGAACTATTGTGACTAATATATTCCACCTTTCTGTGAATGTGTGGGGTGAACAATGTTATCGTTTAATCCTACTCGGATGAAGCGCATGGATTTGACCATTGTCCAGTGTAAATGTCATGAGTAATTTGTTTCATTACAGGAAAGTACTACACCCTCCCTCCTATATATTCTACATTTAATAAGTTTGATGCATGTACAGTTTAACAAAAGTTTTCAAATTCAAGGTCATATGCTCTTATTTAAGGTGTAAATCCCTAATTTTTTGCACTGATTAGTCATTTTTAGCAAATTTGACATTTTCAATGACCGTTTTTTTAACGTGTGATAAAAATATAAAACAATATCCGATTAAAAATGCTCAATTGATAATATACTGTAAACACTTTTTATTGTATTTAATAATCTAAAATAGCACATTTACGAATTCTTGTTTTATTATTTTTTTGACAAATTTTGTAAACTTTAGGAAATAATTTTTTAGCAAATTTTATAGCATGAATTATTAAAATTGTTCAAATGAGCTTTAAAAAACATGATCACCAGTAGATATACCAAAAATGCCAAACTGCATCGTTTCACACAAAGTACGATTTTGAGTACGATTTTCAGAAAATTATTCGTTTATATTTCTCATATTGGAAATTTTGATCATTCAAATCCTAAAATGTGTAAAAATTATTTGGTAAACAATTACGAACTAATTTTGGCGGAAATAATCTATTTTCTCCCCAGGGTCCATCAATACTAGAAAATGTAGTTCTCATCATTAAACTGACCAACAACTGCAACTGTCGTTTCGTTTCGTTTGGCACATCCATCCCACGCACGGGTTCACTATACAATTTCGAAAAATACTACATGTGTCCCTCAGAATTTGATATTGTGCTCCATTGAAAGCTCAGCAATTAATGGCAATAAATACGGACGTAATCCCGGCTTACGAACGTTTCTTTTAAAGTCCAAACGGTCAAAAGGTTACTTTGAATGGGACGGTGATAAATGTACCATCGGAAATAATTGTGTCCACCCCGCACCGCTTTTGTTCGGTTTTCGATTCTGGTATTGTGCGTGGGATATCCTTTCCCTCTTAAGTATTTTCGTGAACGATTGTGGAGGCCCTTAATTGATTTGTCCGTTCGCACATATTTCGTTGGTTTTATTTACCAAAAATAGTTGCAACCAATTGTGGTATGTAACGGTTGATTTTTCTATGGAATAGAAATTGAAGTAAGTAATAGTATATTAGATAACTTTGTAAGTAACAAATTACGTGCAAGTGAAAGAAATTTCGTATGAGCCGCGTAGCGGCGAGTAACGTAATTTCACGAGAACGTAATTACGCTACAACTCGCGTTATGTACTATACTTTACCTTCGACCTAATTTCTTTATATTTTGATGTTTTAATCATCAAAATCGGACGAGTTTGGCAGTTGTGCAATATCAAAAAAACGAAATTGCAATTTTAAATCTTCGGCAATTTTGACGTTTTGCGTAAATTTTACGAAATTATTTTTAACCAGATTATAAATTATACTAATTCTCCACATTTTGACATTAGAATCGTCAAAATCGGACAATGCTTGTGCAGGTGCGCAGTTTCAAAAACTACGATTTTTAAATCGAACGTTAAAAAGGTGCAATCTGTGAATTTTGTGTTTTCTCGAAAAAATTTTGTAATCAGTTTTAAAAACACACCAAATTCACCGTATTTTGGTGTTTAAATCAAAACCGAATTGTGCAATTTCAAAATTTAATATCGTGATTTTCCATTTTCGAACTTGAAAAATGTGCAATTTTGACATTTTACACTGGTTTTATCAATAAATAAATTCAACCCCATTTTAAATTGTACTAAGTTTATCACATTTTGACGTTAGAATTATGAAAATCAGACATCGCGTTTGGCAGTTATGCAATTTCCAAAATCACAATCACAATTATGAAATCTTCAAACTTTAAAAAGTGTGAATTTTGCAATTTGTGTTAATTTTACGAGAAACTTTTGTAATCATTTTTAAAATCATACTAAATTCTCCATATTTCGACGTTTGAATCATCAAAATCGGATAACGCTTTTGGCAGTTGAGCAATTAAAAAAATTACAATCACAATTTACAAAAAGTGTGGCTTTGCAATTTGTGTTAATTTTACGAAATACTTTTGTGATCATTTTTAAAATAATACCAAATTCTCAATTTCCTGACGTTTGAATCATCAAAATCGGTCAACGCTTTTGGCAGTTGCGCAATTTCAAAAATTACAATCACCATTTGAAAAAAGTTTGACTTTTGCAAATTGTGTTAATTTTACGTAAAACTTTTATAATCAATTTTAAAATTATGTTAAATTCTCCATATTTTGACGTTTGAATCATCAAAATCGGACAACGCTTTCGGCAGTTGCGCAATTTCAAAAATTACAATCACAATTTAAAAAAGTGTGACTTCTGTAATTTGTGTTAATTTTACAAAAAACTTTTATAATCAGTTTTAAAATTATTTTAAATTCTCCATTTTCTGACGTTTGAATCATCAAAATCGGACAACGCTTTCGGCAGTTGCGCAATTTCAAAAATTACAATCACAATTTGAAAAAAAGTGTGACTTTTGCAAATTGTGTTAATCTTACGTAAAACTTTTATAATCAATTTTAAAATTATGTTAAATTCTCCATATTTTGACGTTTGAATCATCAAAATCGGACAACGCTTTTGGCAGTTGCGCAATTTCAAAAATTACAATCACCATTTGAAAAAAGTGTGACTTTTGCAAATTGTGTTAATTTTACGTAAAACTTTTATAATCAATTTTAAAATTATGTTAAATTCTCCATATTTTGACGTTTGAATCATCAAAATCGGACAACGCTTTCGGCAGTTGCGCAATTTCAAAAATTACAATCACAATTTAAAAAAGTGTGACTTCTGTAATTTGTGTTAATTTTACAAAAAAACTTTTATAATCAGTTTTAAAATTATTTTAAATTCTCCATTTTCTGACGTTTGAATCATCAAAATCGGACAACGCTTTCGGCAGTTGCGCAATTTCAAAAATTACAATCACAATTTGAAAAAAAGTGTGACTTTTGCAAATTGTGTTAATCTTACGTAAAACTTTTATAATCAATTTTAAAATTATGTTAAATTCTCCATATTTTGACGAATGAATCATCAAAATCGGACAACGCTTTCGGTAGTTGCGCAATTTCAAAAATTACAATCACAATTTGAAAAAAAGTGTGACTTTTGCAAATTGTGTTAATTTTACGTAAAACTTTTATAATCAATTTTAAAATTATGTTAAATTTTCCATATTTTGACGTTTAAATCATCAAAATCGGACAACGCTTTCAGCAGTTGCGCAATTTCAAAAATTACAATCACAATTTAAAAAAAGTGTTACTTTTGCAATTTATGTTAATTTTACGAAAAACTTTTATAATCAGTTTTAAAATTATGTTAAATTCTCCATATTTTGACGTTTGAATCATCAAAATCGGACAACGCTTTTGGCAGTTGCGCAATTTCAAAAAGTACAATCACAATTTAAAAAAGTGTGACTTTTGCAATTTGTGTTAATTTTACGAAAAATAAAAAAACTTTTTATAATCAGTTTTAAAATTATTTTAAATTCTCCATTTATTTTTAAAATTATACTAAATTCTCAATTTTTTGACGTTTGAATCATCAAAATCGGACAACGGTTATGGCAGTTGAGAAATTTAGAAAATTACAATCACAATTTTAAAAAAGTGTGACTTTTGCAATTTGTGTTTACGAAATAGTTTTGTGATCATTTTTAAAATTATACTAAATTGTCCATATTTTGACGTTTGAAGCATCCAAATCGGACGAGTTTGGCAGTTTTAAAAGTCAAAATCACGATTTTGAAATCTTCAAACTCTAAAAAAGTGCAATTTTTGCAATTTGTGTTCATTTTATTCAGGGGTAGATCCAAAATAAAAGGGTGGCTAACTCGAAACAAATATTCAAAAGAATTCAATAAAAATTCGAATGACACAAAATAAACTATTTTGACATTTTCGTTGCGTTTGCAGAAATTGGTTATTCGTTTTTGAATTATTCTAAATTGACTAAATTGTGATATCCGTTAAGTTTTACACTGTCTAAGAATCAAAAACCAATTTTGCTCACTGGCGGAACCAAGGGGTTTATATAGAGCCAAGGAGCCACGGCACTATCTGTAGTTTCAAGCTCAGTAAGAACTTTTAATTAATTCTTAAAATACTTTTTCGCCAATTACTTTGGTCTAGGAAGATAAATAGTTATTTCTTTCTTTTGTTGTCAAAAATTGTATTTCTTAGCTGACAATAATGGTGTATTGCAATTGTCAATAATGTTTTGTTGCAGTTGTCAAGAATGATAGTTTTACCTGTTTAGAAGTGATTCAGCTGTCAAAAGCAGCATTTTTCGATTTTTTGATTGCCAAAAATGACATTTTTTAGCTGCCAAAAATTGTACTTTTTGTTGTAGAAAATTGTATTTTTAGCTAACAATAATGGTTTGTTGCAGTTGTCAAGAATGGTGTGTTATATTATTATGAATGGTAGTTTTCAGCTGTTAAGAAATGTATTATTCAACTGTCGAAAATTATATTTTTCAGTTATCGAAGAAAAGTTATTTTTCAGCTATCAAAAAAATGGCATTTTTCAGCTCTTAAAAATTGTACTTTTCAGCTCTTAAAAATTGTACTTTTATTGTCAAAAATTATATTTTTTAGCTGACAATAATGGTTTGTTACAGTTGTCAATAATGGTTTGTTGTAATTGTCAATAGTGGAATTTTTCAGCTGCTAAGAAATGTATTATTCAAATGTAAAAAATGATATTTTTTAGTTGTCGAAAATGTTTTTTTTAATGTATTTCTCACCTATTAGAATGTTATTTTTCATCTATCAAAAACGACATTTTTTTACATTTTTTTAATTATCAAAAATGGCATTTTTCAGCTATAAAAAATTGTCTTTTTGTAGTCAAAAATTGTATTTTTTAGCAGGAAATAATGATATGTTATAGTTGTCAGTAATGGTTTGTTGTAGTTGTTAACAATGGTATTTTTCAGCTATTGAAAATGGTACTGTCAAAAATGCGATTTCCCACCTATAAAAATGTTATTTTTCAGCTATCAAAAGCAGCATTTTCGACATTTTCCTTAATTGTCAAAAATGGCATTTCTCAGCTGTCAAAACTTGTATTTTTTGTGTTGTCAAAAATTGTATTTTTTAGCTAACAATAATAGTTTGTTACAGTTGTCAATAATGGTTTGTTGCAATTGTCGAAAATCGTACTTTTCAGCTGTTGAGAAGAGTATTATTCAACTGTTAAAAATAATATTTTTTTTTAGTTGTCAAAAATGGTACTATTCAGCTGTCAAAAAGGAATTTCTTACCTATAAAAATGGTATTGTTCAGCTATTCCTTAATTGAAATTGTATTTTTTGTGTTGTCGAAAATTATATTTTCTAGCTGACAATAATGGTATGTTACAGTTGTCAATAATGGTTTGTTGCAGTTGTCAATAATGGTATTTTTCAGCTGTTAAAAATTGCATTTTTCAGCTGTTGAGAAGAGTATTATTCAACTGTTGAAAATCATTCTTTTAGTTGTCAAAAATGGTACTATTCAGCTGTCAAAAAGGAATTTCTTACCTATAAAAATGGTATTGTTCAGCTGTCAAAAAGGAATTTCTTACCTATAAAAATGGTATTGTTCAGCTATTAAAAGTAGCATTTTTTACATTTTTTAATTGTCAAAAATGGCATTTTACAGCTGTCAAAAATTGTAGTTTTTGGGTTGTCGAAAATTGTATTTTCTAGCTAACAATAATGGTTTGTTACAGTTGTCAATAATGGTTTGTTGCAGTTGTAAAGAATGGTATAATTCAACTGTCGAAAATGATATATTTTTCAGTAGTCAAAAATGTTATTTTTCAGTTTCTAAAAAAGGTATTTATCACCTATAAAAATGGTGTTTTTCAGCTATCAAAGGCAGCAGTTTTGGCCATTTTTTGATTGTCAAAATTTTGTTTTTTAGCTGACAATAATGGTATGTTACAGTTGTCAATAATGGTCTGTTGCAGTTGTTAAGAATGGTATGTTTCAGTGTTAAAAATGGCAGTTTTCAGCTGTTAAGAAGTGTATTATTCAACTGTCAAAAATGATATTTTTCAGCTGTCAAAAATTGTATTTTTCAGCTATCAAAAATTATATTTTTCAGCTGTCAACAATGGTATTTTTCACCTATAAAAATGGTATTTTTCAGCTATCAAAAGCAGCAGTTTTCGACATTTTTCTAATTGTCAAAAATAGCATTTTTAACTTTTAAAAATTGTATTTTTTAGCTGACAATAATGGTATGATACAGTTGTCAATAATAGTGTGTTGCTGTTATCAAGCATGGTATTTTTCAGCTATTAAGAATTGTATTATTTGGCTGTCAAAAATGTAATTTTTCAGCTGTCAAAAATGATATTTTTCAGCTGTCAAAAATGGCATTTCCCACCTATATAAATGGTATTTTTTAGATATCAAAAGCAGCATTTTTTGATATTTTTTAACTGTCAAAAATGGCATTTTTCAGCTGTCAAAACTTGTATATTTTGTTGTCAAGAATTGTATGTTTCAGGTCTCGGGAATGGTATTTTTCGGCTGTCAACAGCTGTTGAAAATAATATTTTTCACCTGTCTCAAGTTGTATTTTACAGTTGTAGAAAATGGTATTCTTCAGCTACCAAATATGCTATGTTTCAGCTGATATAAACAGTATTTTTCAGCTAATAAAAATTGCTGTCGAAAGTAGTATATTTTGCTGTCGAAGCATGGGCGGCTCGTTATATAGAGCCAAGGAGCCATGGCACTACCTCTAGTTTCAATCTCAGTAACACTTTTTCGCGAGTTACTTTGGTCTAGGAAGATAAATCGTTCTTTCTTTCTTCAAAGAAGGACGGGGAAGGGGAGTATATTGTATAAGTGGCTCCACCATCAACATGCTCCACGAGCCGCCACTGGGGGAGAGCAATGTGATATTGGAATTTATCAATTCGTTTGGAAATTTTGCACTGTTTAAAAATCAAAATCCTAACTTTGTTCACTGGTAGATCCAAGGGGGATCAATGGGGGTAATGGGGGCAATGGGGGCGATTGCTCCCCCTTTCGTTGGATTCGCTAGACAATATTGGGCTTTTCATTTCTACTTGTTTTTATTTGTTCGTCACACAAAGTTTTTTTTTTTTTTAATTTTAAATTGTAATTTTAATTTTTGTATTTTTATATTTTATATTTATATTTTATTTTATATTTTGTTTTATATTTTATATTCTAATTAATACTTTAATGTACAGGGTGAATCCCGTAAATATATTATTATTATTATTTGTTCCAATTTAACCACTGGCCGGTCCAAGGGCGGGACAACGCCCCTTGGGTTTTTTATTTTTAACAGTGTAAAGCTTCCAAACGAGTTGATAGAGTCCAATGTCACAATTTAATATAATACGTATAAATAAATTTTTACAAAATTAACGCAAAAATCGCATGTTTTTGAAGTCTTTGATTCTACAAATATTTTAATGTTGAATGTTTAAAAACATTGTACTGCGCTTTAGTTCGTTGTCATCTGGAGTATGCATCTGTAATATGGTCACCTTATACACTATCCAATATCAAATCTCTTGATTGTGTCCAAAACAAATTTTTCCGCTTAATGGAATATAAATTGGGTATTACGCATACCTCTGGTAACTACACTAATATAAAAACTATATTACATATGCACTCTCTGGATGATCGTAGAATTCTTTCTGACTTATGTCTCCTACACAAGCTAATTAACGGCTCTATAGATTGTTCATATATTTTAGAACACTTAGATTTTTATATTACCGGCAATTATCGTTTACTACGATCTCGGCCGTTATTCCGTGAGCAAGTTTTTACCACCAATTTTAGTCATAATAACTCCATGGCCCGTATTATGAGGTACGCGAATAAATATAACAATTACAAATGGTTTAATCTATTCCACTGCACATTCGAAAGTTTTAAATATACCATTAAACGCAATGCTTTCAATTAGTTATATGCTATATATTATTTTGTTTATATCACTAATATAAATTGTATCACTTTTATACTCACGCACATATTATATACATACTTTTACATGATTAACCTTAGATTAATAGCGGTAGAATTTTGTAGTTTTTCTTTTTTTTCACACTTACAAATTGTATTTTCTTTGTAAAAAGGGGTTTCCCGTATATATTTTAAATAAATAAATAAATAAATAAATAAATACACAATCACAAAAATTCTAAACACGGGTCTTGATTTCATTAATTTTAACATCAAAGTATAGGCAATTTAATATAATTTGATTATGGATTAAAATATTTCTATGTGAAAAACTGAAATCGTACGTTTTGGAGTTTAAAGCCAAAAATATTGGGGTTTTGATGTACGAAAACTGTATAACTTCCAAAGACGTCACTAGATTTTAATGGTTCAAACTTCAAATGCCTATATTTAGTCATTTTTTTCAAAATAATCAAGTAATTTTCATAAATTGCCAAATTGCCAAAATTGAAAGCTTTCAATAAAGTTTTTTGGAATATGCTAAACTTCCGAACACGTTATTAGATTTTGGTAAATAAATCTTTAAAATGTAGGAAATATGATATAATTCAAAAACATAAACCCTTCGATAAAGTCGGATCCACAAATTACGAATGAGATATGCCGATGAGATCTGATTTTATTAACAGTTTTTTCCATTTATACCTTTGTTTTAACTACGTTTAAAAGTCATGTATATATATATTTTTAATATTCTGCAAGAATGTCATATTTTCATAACTAGGCCCACAGTTACTCAGCTTCAGATATGTGAATTAATAAAAATTACTAACAGGAAAAATTGTGTAGGTAATTTATTTTTTCATTGAAGGCCAGATGTAGACCATATTTATAATTACAAGAAGACCTTTCGCAACGGAAATCGCAGCAATCGATAATACCACGGACACACAATGAGTCTGACCACGGTCAATACATAAAACTGACCCCTTGCAAAAATCCGAAAACAATGAGAATCGAAGCAATATGTCCGAATGTCCGGCGGCCCCACGCTTCCACCCTCCACTTCACACCCTACAATAAACACCATTTATTTTACCGTATTTGCAACAAAGTCTCCTCCGCCATATTTCTTACTTCACAACAATTTATCATTGTGTCCGTGAATGGTAAACGGAGACACGCTCTCCATATGGGGGTGCAAGGGGGTGAATTTCTTTTCGAATTCGAAAATGCCGTCCACGTGAGTCACGCTGACCACTGGTCATCAGAGGGTGCTTGATTACAATCGAATGTGATAAAGTGTAATTTCAATTCGTTCAGAAATTAAACGTGAATGATTTATGATGCTTCATATTGGATGGAGAAGCAATTACATCTAATGTAAGACCTTGTAATTGAATTTGAAAAATTACGAATGCAGAGGATCGATGGAAATTTATCGGGAAAATCAATAGTAGAAGTTGTAAAATAATACGATTTATCAGCATGTGTGGAAACTGAGAAGAAAATGTGGTATTCTTGCAGGTGCATTTTAAAAATGCGTTTCAGAAAACAAATATTATTTTTTTGAAGAGCTCTAAAACAGAATCTTTGGTATTATCAGATACCACTTTGTTTCAAACTCTTCAATTTAGAAAAAAAAACTTCAACTTCGCGAAAGTTATTTTTCGCAAATTTACATTTATTTCAAAATTTAGGAAAAGGGTTTTTATGGTTTTTAAATAATCAAAATTTAGGATGTATTTTCAGCAACGTTGTTAAGTTTTAAGCCGATAGCAATTGTCTTTATATTTTTTTCGAGACAAGAAAATTATTGATATTTTTCGAAAATTTACGCTCTGCTTCCATACATTTATTTCAAAATTTAGAGAAAGGGTGTTTATGATTTTTAAATAATCATAATTTAGGATGTATTTTCAGCAACTTTGGCAAGTTTTAAGCCGATAGCAATTGTCTTTTTTTTTTTTTTCGAGACAAGAAAATTATTGATATTTTTCGAAAATTTACGCTCTGCTTCCATACATTTATTTCAAAATTTAGGGAAAGGGTGTTTATGATTTTCAAATAATCATATTTTAGGATGTATTTTCCGTAACGTTGTTAAGTTTTAAGTCAATAGCAATTGTATTTATATTTTTTTCGAGCCACGAAAGTTATTGATATTTTTCGGAAATTTACGATCCGTTTGCATAAATTTATTTCAATTTTTTTTTAAATCATAATTTGGGGTGTATTTTCAGTAACTCTGGCAAGTTATTTGTTTTTCCCATAGTTTTTTAAACATGAAAATTATTTTAACAAATATTGAAGTAAAAAAAATATATCTTTTGTTAATAAATGTTTCTCGTAAGCTTTTTGATATTATTTAAACTTTTTGAAGTTTGTTGTCTATAGTTATGAAATCATAAAAATCGCATCAAATTTACACATGGCAAAATGAACAATTTATAAAGAATAAGGTTTTTCGAAACTACAAGTTTTTAAAAGAAAAAATAATAAAATAATTTCATAAAAAAATGTTGTAATTAATTTTAAAATTACACTAAGTGTGCCATATTTTGACATTAAGAATTTCACAATCTGGCAACGTGTTTAGCAGTTGTGCAATTTAAGAAAATCTAAATCGCAATTCTAAATTTTCGAATTTTGAAAACGTGCAATTTTGAGGTTTTGCGTTAATTTCACAAAAAAAATTAACCAGTTTTTAAATTGCACTAAATTTTCCATATTTCGACGTTTGAATCATCCAAATCAAACAACGCGCTCGGCAGTTGTACGACTTCTAAAATCAAAATCACGATTTTGAAATCTTCGATCGTTAAAAAATGCGATTTTTATATTTTATGTTAATTTCCTGAAAACATTTTGATGTCAGTTTTAAACTAACAATAAATTTTTCATATTTTGACGTTAGATTCATCAACATCGAACAATGCGTTTGCAAGTTGTACACTTTCAAAAACCAAAATTACGCATTTGAAATCTTCGAACGTTAAAAAATGTGATTTTTGCATTGGGATAATTTCATTTAAAAAAAATATTACAATTAATTTTAAAATTACACTAAACGTGCCACATTTTGACGTTAGAGTTTCTAAAAAAGGACAATATGTTTGGCAATTGAAACAAATCAAAATCGCAATTCTAAATTTTCGGATTTTGAAAAGGTGCAATTTTGACGTTTTGCATTGATTTCACGAAAACATTTCTTAACCAGTTTTTAAATTGCACTAAATTTGGCATTTTTTGACGTTTGAATCATCAAAATGAAACAATGCGTTCAACAATTTCAAAAATGAAAATCACGATTTTGAAATCTTTGAACGCATGGATAATTGCAATTTTTGCGTTTTGTGTTAATTTCATGAAAAAATTTTGTTAACTAAAACTTTGCCATATTTAAACGTTTTATTTATCAACATCGAACAATGCGTTTACAAGTTGTACAATTTTAAAAACCAAACCTCGATTTAAAAATCTTTGAAAGTTAAAAAAATGCGATTTTTGCATTGATTTTATTTCATGAAAAATATGTAATTAATTTTAAAAGTATGCTAAATGTACCGTATTTTAACGTTAGAATTTTCAAAATCGGCCAACGTTTTTGGTAGTTTAAAAAATCAAAATCGGAATTCTAAATCTTCGGATTTTTAAAATGTGAAATTTTGCCGTTTTGCGTTGATTTCACGAAAAAAATTCTTAACCAGTTTTTAAATTGCACTAAATTTGCCATATTTCGATGTCTGAATCATCAAAATCAAGTAAGGCATTTGGCAGTTTTGAAATCTTTGAACTTTAAAAAAATGCGAATTTTGCATTTATTTGTTTATTTGTACATTTCCCAACAGAAAAATATCCAGTTACTGGGAAAAAATAAAATTTAGATACATATGAAAATAATACTACAACTTTTCAGGATGACCTGGAAAGGATAGACCCGAAACCGACGCGAGCCAGATAACCAAAGCAAAATCACTCACCAAAGTGTCATGGCGTCCACAGCTTGCTCTCGGACCTACCTTTACCTCTTCTTACAACTTGCTAAAGATGTGATCTGAAGTCCCGTATGGATCGTCCCTTCTTCCTCGCTTACTTTTGGATGGTTGGAAAGGAAAGGAAAATCCCTCTAACACTGGCACAGTAATCCCAGGGAGTTTGCAGGGCCTAACACCAAAAAAAAAAACGGTCTTAAATCTCGTAAACACATCACTAATAGTCTTGCACAAACAGTTTACGTACTCCCTTCGTTTAAGGGAGGCACACGCGCTCGCGACGAAACCCTCCGGGTTTTTCCGCGGCCGAAACGATTTTCGAAAAAAATAATAGAACGCGATTTGCACTTTCTTCGCACACGGCGACGTGCAGACTGAATCGTTATCAGTCGGGAGTGAGACGCGTTGATAAGAATACGAAATCGCACAAAAAAACTTGCCTTCAGGCGTCTAATCACGAAGCTCCACGCGCTTTCCAATTGCGGCGATCGGACGATTAAAATTTGAAGAACGTGTAATTTCTCGCAACGTTTTATTGAGAGGTGCAGCTGGTCAGACAAACTCTGTAAAAAAAAATCTATAAATAAATATCGTTCTACCGTATCCCCTAAATGATAAAAAAAACAATATAAAATAATTCTTTAATTTTGGTACAAAACTTTTTGCAGTAAGTTAAATGAAATCCATACATAAATAATACACTTATGATTTCACATAAAAACAATTGCAATATTCTAGGTGAAAACAAGAAAACAACAATCTAAACTTGAACTGGGAAAATTAAAATTGCAATCGAAGATTTCAAAAATTGTAAATAAATGATCAATTATGAAATTTTCTTCAAAACCTAAAAATCCACACAAAAAATATATATTTGATTTCACATTAAAAAAACACGTCATAAATGGCAACAATCCAAACTTGAACGAGATAACGAAAATAAAATTGCATTCAACGATTTAGAAGATTATAAAAGAATTAATTTATTCAGAAATTTGTTTAAAAATCTTAAAGAACGTACACAAAATGATACAAATTTCACTTACCATAAAATTAATTGACACATTCAGGGTGGAAATAAAATGGCAACACTTCAATCTGGAACTAGAAACAAAAAATGCATTCAGCGATTTAGAAAATTGCAAAAAATTATGAATGAAGAAATTGGCTTCAAACGCTCAAAATCCATATAAAGACATTATATTTCTAATTTTGTTTTAAAACAATTGCCATAATCTAGGTGTGTACAAAAAAAACACAACAATCCAAGCTTTAATTATAATGGTGAAAATGCATTCAACTATATTAAAAAGTGTAAACAAATTATCTATAAAGAAATTTGCTACAAAAGCTCAAAATCCACAAAAAAATATCGACCTTAATGATTATCTAAAGCTACGCGCACACTTACCGGAATCGGACGGACGGCACGCATCGGCAAAAAATGCTTAACACAGTTGTAAACGAGTCAACGCACATTTATCCGTTCCATACCGTACCGATAAATGTGCGTTGACTCGTTTACAACTGTGTTAAGCAATTTTATCCGATGCGTGCCGTCCGTCCGATTCCGACAAGTGTGCGCTTAGCTTAATAAAACAAGTGAAAAAAATTATTCTAACCAGTGTTTTTTTTTATTTAAATAAATATCGGTTGAAAATTTCAGCAATTCCTCCTATGCAATATCAATCATTAAAGTGACTTTCTAAAATTAGCAGCGAGCGGGAGTAACCAATTAGGGAACAGGTATCATTTGCAGTTAATAAAATACATATTGATTGGGGTGAAACAATGCCAGATGTTGCACGGCAAATTTATAATTATACGGCGGCGCTAGATGGTGCAACAAATGCCACGTGTCGGTGATCTATCTATCATACCGACGTTTCTTTTTATACCTGGCCGTCCACTGGTCATAATCATATTGAAAGCCCAACAAAGGATATTTGTATATCCAAAAATATTACACTGATGATCCCCATTGAAAACCATTTATACAAGCGAATTAGATCTTCAATGGAAAGTTGAATCTGAGGGATTTTGTGTGGACGTGTATGTAAATTGAAATATCATCGTTACTACTTTAACAGCCTAAAATTATTTTATAGTTTTTTTTAAAGAGGTAATTTTTTAGAATTTTTTTAATGCAAATTTGAGTGACTTTGAGTGTCACTATTTTATAAATAATTCTAAAAAAATGGTGATGTGGTCATCATGTTACTTGATCCGATTTGATGGTATAATAATTATTTATTTTTATACTTTCATGGTTTATTTTTAATTTAAATTATATCTTAAATGTACATCAAGCGGTTTGCAGAATCGGGTGATTCTGACGTTTAAAACGTCAAAATTATGAAAGATGAAAATGACGAAATATACTTTAAGTTATAACAGGTTCATTCCTCGTAAAATTACCCAATAGCTGTTGCCCTCAATTCACAGATTTTTGTATTTTTTCTCGTCAGCAAGTATATTATAAAAAACGAGTAATTCTTTTTCAGAATTTTTGAATCAGAATTTAACCCTTTAACGACCATAAGCCACTATAGTGGCTTTCAAATTGATGCATCTGTATACCATGAGCCACTAAGGTGGCTGTCATATTTTTTAATTTGTATACCATGAGCTACTATAGTGCCTCAAATTCAATTTTTTTGGTTACCTATTTTATTATGATTTTTATAGTCAAAATAAATAATTAGTGTAATTTCAAGTCTGTTTTTCTACTTCTTTGAGTTCTTGTATTATTCATAGAAAGAAAATATTTTGCGACTTGTGGAGATACATTTCCCATCAATTTGTAAAAGTGAATTAACGGTTAAATCTTAAGATTGTGTTGTTCTGAAAATTTGAGATTTTGAAAAACCTTATTCTTCATAAGTTGTTCATTTTGACATTCTCTGCAATTATTTTTTTTCCTACTACCAATTTATAAGTGTGTTATGCGATGAAAAACCAATATTTTCGCGTTGCGCAAAAGAGATTCATTTCGCTTCAGGGGTTAAGAGATGCGAGATATTTATTGGATGTTTACGGGATCGTGTGTATGGATTGTTGAATGTTTGTGCAAGATTAAATATGTCAAAAAATGCAGGCATACATTTTGAAGCTTCGATTTTTACAATTCTATAAATGAGGACGAAAAAGACAAAACGCGTATTTCTTTTTCAAAATATAATATTTTCTTTATTTTTCAAAAATTGGAATATCTTTTAAAATACAACCTTTCCTAGTTATTCCGAGTTATTCATGTCCATGTTTTGCTTTTCGAAGTCAGAATTCGCCGGAAGAGCAATGGATGGGATGGTAGCGACGTGTTTCTACGTGATTTTTTAATTCACTTTAACAGCACAATGTTTATCACCAATATTCGAGTGTTTTCCGTATTGACACGAATTAAAAATATGGTGGAAATTAAAGAAAAAACTAATCACTAGTACGTGCGCACTGATAAATGCGGACTAAGAGAAAAAGAGAGCTAAGAGCAAATGTATCGCGCATGCAGCAGAAGTTCTGATTGGCTACGCTCGATCATGCGATGTGACGTAGTGTTTACCAACCAATCACAGCGAAACACGCGATCACGCCATATGACGTAGCCAATCGCAAGAAGAGCCATTGGATCGGCGTAAACAGCGCGCGCGCCATTTAAATCAACTGGCGTCACTCGTGTCTGTTGTTTCAATTTGATAAGTTTACCAATTGATTGCCTGTTTTTTTTTAATATTTTTATTGTGAAAAAATAAGAAAAGTATGAGCGCCGAGAGCTCTATAAGAAGAAAAAGCAAATAATTTCGTTCATCTATTGTTGACACGTTTGAAGCCTTCGTTTTTTGTTTAACTGGTTTGAAGGTGAGACAGGGCCCACCCACCCCCTTTGGTTTAATTTTAACTTAAACAGTAAACACTGGATTTGATAAATTTTTTAATCGAATTCTTGATACACAAAGAAATTTTCTTTGCAAGATTAGCTTTCACCCTTAAATTAAAAATTAAAAGGGGGGTTGTGGATGGGCTCCATCTTATCCTCCAATCAGTAAAACCGTTTCCCCGACTGTTTTTGTGAGAGCGTTACAAAAGAAAAAACAAACAATTGATTCTTTCGCTTATTAATTGCTTACACTTATGAAACCCTAGTTTTGGTTCAACCGATTGGAGGATGGGATAGAGCCCATCGACCACCCTTCCGGTTCATTTTAACTTAAGCAGTAAACACTGGTTTTGTTAACTTTTTAAATTGAACTCTTAAAATAAATTAACAAAGAAATTTCGTTTTCTAGATTAGTTATCAACTAAAAGTTAAAATTAGAACAGAGGGTAATAGGTGGGCCCTATCTTACCCTTCAAACAATATAATATATACATGGGTTTCACCACGAATAAATAATTGAATAGTTGACTTGTTTCTTCATAAATTATTTTTTTCGAAAATCCTGGGTTGGATTGTAGGATATCCCCCCATCGCCCTTAGTTTCATTATAAACATAACCTACAAACCTATGGTTAAATTTACTATAATTTCAACCATTTCATCGGTGATGTTGCAAATTTGTTTACAAAGTGTCAATACATAGGAGTTTGTAGGTTAGGTTTAAGAGAATACGAAGAGCGACGAGGGTAGGATAGGGTCCTAAACACCATCCTTAGTAACCTCTTAAACATAACCTACAAACCCAAGTTTATTTATAATTGTTAAATTTCCAACATCACTGATAAATGACATCGAAATTATATTAAATAAAACATAGGTTTATAGGTTATGCTCAATTGGATAGTAAGAGTGATAGGTGGGCCCTATCCTATCCTCCAGAACAGAACATACACGAGGGTTTCACTGGTGCAAAACCATGAATTTATCATCAAAATGTTAACTTTCTGCTCTTCTATCCTTAATTGATTTATTAATTTAAAGAAGCTTTGGATTGTGTTTTACTTCTTGAGATAAGGGCCGCCCGCCACCCTCTGTTTCATTTATTCGCAAACGGTTTTACTATTACAATTACATTATAAACTATTAATTATCAAGTAATCTGACTAAGAAATTAGTTTCGTCAAACAATGTTTTCTAGGTTATAATTAAGTGGAATCTATCCCACCCTCCAAAATTTAGAACACAAACGAGGGTTTCGCAAGTGTTAATTAATTGATAAGAATATAATTTAGTGGTTTTTTTATTCTTTGGCAAACGTTAACATTTACAGAAACTCTGGGCCGTGTTCAGTAAGTTGGATGGTGGGATAAGGACCACCCACCACCCTCTGTTTCATTTAAATTTTACCCGCAACCGGTTTTTCATTACGCTTTTAAAACGATTAAATCTCTGAGGATCTGATTAATAAATTAGTTTTATCAAACAGTGTTTTTTTAAGTTAGGATTAAGTGAAAATTTAGGGTGGTGGATAGGATCTATCCCACTCTCCAATCCTTGAAACACAAACGAGGGTTTTACAAGGGTAAATTAATTGAAAATTATCTGACGGTTTTCTAATCTTTTGAAAAAACGTTTTCATTTACAGAAACTCTGGGTCATGTTCAAAAGGTTGGAGGGTAGGATAGGGCCCACCCACCATCCTCTGTTCCATTTAAATTTTACCAGCTAACGGTTTTTCATAATGCTTTTAAAATTATTAAGTCTCTCGGGATCTAAGAAATCGGTATAGTCAAACAGTGTTTTCTAGGTTAGGTTTAAGTAGAAACGAAAGGCAGTGGGTGGGCATTATCTCACTCTCCAATCCTTAGAATACAATAAAGGGTTTCGCAAATGTAAATTAGTTTTTTTTTTTTAATCTTTGACAAACGTTTCCATTTACAGAAACTCTGGGTCGTGTTCAAAAGGTTGAGGGTGGAATAAGGCCCATCTGCCACCCTCTGTTTTATTTAAATCTTACCCGCAAGCGGTTTTTCTTTATGCTTTTAAAATTATTTAATCTCTCGGGATCTAACTAAGAAATTAGTTTTACCAAACAGTGTTTTCTAGATTAGGTTTAAGTGAAAACTAAGGGCGGTGGGTGGCCTCTATCCCGCTCTCCAATCCTTAGAGCACAAACGAGGGTTTCGCAAGTGTAAATTAATTGATAAGAAATAATCTAACGGTTTTTTGAATCTTTGACAAATGTTTACATTTACAGAAACTCTGGATCGTGTTTAAGAGATTGGAGAGTGGGATAGGGCCAACCTACTACCCTCATTTAAATTTTACCAGCAAACGATGTTTCTTAATACTTTTAAAATTATTCAATCTCTCGGGATCTGACTAAGAAATTAGTTTTGCTAAACAGTGTTTTCCAGGTTGGGTTTAAGTGGATATAAAGGGCGGCGGGTGGGCTCTATCATACTCTTAAATCCTTAGTACACAAACAAAGGTTTTGCAAGTGTAATTTAATTGAAAAGAAAATAATGTAACGGTTTTTTTTAATCTTTGACAAATGTTTACATTTACAGAAACTCTGGATCGTGTTCAAGAGGTTGGAGAGTGGGATAGGGCCCTTCCACTACCCACTGTTCCATGTAAATTTTACCAACAAACGACTTTTCTAAATGCTTTTTAAATTATTCAATCTCTCGGGATTTGAATGAGAAATTAGTTTTACCAGACAGTGTTTTCTAGGTTGGGTTTAAGCGGAAACGAATTGTGGTGGGTGGGCTTTATTCCACCTTTAAATTCTTAAAACATAAACGAGGATTTTATAAGTGAACCACCCAGGGTGGTGTTCAAGAGGTTGGAGGGTGGGATAGAGCCCACCAACCACCCTGTGTCCCATTTAAATTTTACTCGCAAACGGTTTTTCTTTATGCTTTTAGAATTATTCAATCTCTCGGGATCTGACTAAGAAATTAGTTTTATCAGTGTTTTCTAGATTAAGCGGAAATAAAGGGCGGTAGGTGGTCCATATCCCAACTCAAAGTTACCAATGTGTGTCTGATATTCAAAGAGAAAAATCGTACTAACATCGAGAAATATCGTCCCATTTCTCTAATCTCGATCTTTTCTAAGATTTTCGAAAGTATTGTAGTCGAATTTACTCCAAGGTGGATAAATCCATATCAGAACACCAGCATGGGTTTTAATTACACCAGTTATGTTAATATATTATGCAAATATTACAGAAAATGAGACGTAAGTTAGCGTAATTACTTGTTCATTGAACTTGGGTTTTGGCGACAGAATAATTTATTTTAGTGCCATCACAAATCCAAACTTACGTTTTTAAAACTGTACTTAATTTTGAAACGGTTTCAAGATAAAGTAAACATAAACATTATTCAGAAACCCATTGCGCAACACATGTATTATTCAGAAGAGTGTTTATTGCGTAAGTAAATTTTAAAATGAAAAATGGTGGGTGGGTACTAGAGATGGGCAAAACTGCTACTTTTATATCACGTTTCTACTTGTGATTGCTACTTTCCAATGTCAGTGATTTTAAACTGTGACTGTGATCACGGTTAGTAAACGTCGTAACACCTTCTGAAATTGTTAATGGTTTCTCAAAATGTTTTTGATATGATTCTGCTAGTATTTGTCCACCTGGTCACGTAAATAGTGTTCCTTTTGATATCATACCTGTGACTGAAGGTAATATTTTGGCTATCTTATTAAATAAATACCAAATAAATATACGACTATCCTTGATTCAGTTCAAAATTCGAGAAGTATTTGAAGATTTTTGCATAATCTTATAACATAATGTTTGTTCAGTAAATTTGAAAAGTTGGAAATTTTTAGAAACTGTTTTCCTATTTTGGTTCTACCTCTGAAAAAAACGCATCTTTTGAAAGATGATTTGCTCTGTTCTCGAAGTATTATTTTGAAATAAAATCATATGGATTTTTGAAAATTTTCGTTTTAATTCTTCACTTGGACAAAAACATCGCAGAAAAAATATAAAACGTGCAGGCAAAATTTCATAAAAAATTATCCTTAATGGCCGAAGTTTCGCTTATTCAAAATCAATTTGGTTTTTGTAAATTCAACAATTTTCCATTGAGATATGGATTTTTGAAGATTTTCGTTTTAATTTTTTGAACACTTGAATGAAAACATCGCAGAAAAAAATATAAAACGCGTAGAAAACATTCCTTAAAAAAATATCCTCAATGGTCGAAGTATCGCTTGTTTAAAATCAATTTGGTTTTTGCAAATCCAATAATTTTCAATAGAGATATGGATTTTTGAAGATTTTCGTTTTAATTTTTTGAGCACTTGGACGAAAACATCGCAGAAAAAAATATAAAACGTGCAGGCAAAATTCCATAAAAAATTATCCTCAATGGCCGAACTACCGCTTATTCGAAATTGATTTGGTTTTTGTAAATCCAACAATTTTCAATAGAGATATGGATTTTTGAAGATTTCCGTTTTAATTTTTTGAGTACTTGAATGAAAACATCGCAGAAAAAAATATAAAACGCGTAGAAAAAATTCCTTAAAAAAAATATCCTTAATGCTCGAAGTATCGCTTATTTAAAATCAATTTGGTTTTTGTAAATTCAACAATTTTCAATAGAGATACGGATTTTTGAAAATTTTCGTTTTAATTTTTTGTTTACTTGAATGAAAACATCGCAAAAACGTGCAGCAAAAATTCCATAAAAAATTATCCTCAATGGCCGAACTACCGCTTATTCAAAATCAATTTGGTTTTTGTAAATTCAACACTTTTTAATAGAGATATGGATTTTTTTAAGATTTTCGTTTTAATTTTTTGAGCACTTGAATGAAAACATCGCAGAAAAACTGTAAAACGCGTAGAAAAAATTCCTTTAAAAAATATCCTCAATGGTCGAAGTATCGCTTATTCAAAATCAATTTGGTTTTTGTAAATTCAACAATTTTCAATAGAGATATGGATTTTTGAAAATTTTCGTTTTAATTTTTTGAGCACTTGAATGAAAACATCGCAGAAAAAATAAAAAACGCGTAGAAAAAATTCCTTAAAAAAATATCCTCAATGGTCTAAGTATCTCTTATTCAAAATCAATTTGGTTTCTGTAAATTCAACAATTTTCAATAGAGATATGGATTTTTTGAAGATTTTTTAAGAACTTGAATGAAAACATCGTAGAACAAATGTAAAACGCGCAGAAAAAATTCCTTAGAAAAATATCCTCAATAAGAGTATCGCTTATTTAAAATCAATTTGGTCTTTGTAAATTTTACATTTTTTAATGGAGATATGGATTTTTGATCATTTCTCGTTTTAATTTTTTGAGCAGATGGCCAAAAACATCGCAGAAAAAAATATTAAACGTGCAGGCAAAATTCCATAAAAAAATTGTGATGTTCGAAGTATCGCTTATTCAAAATCAAATGAAGAAAAGATCGACCCAAACGAATTTAATAAATCTTACTCAGCTCATTTCTGAGAGCTTGAACACCGATAAACAAGTGAATGTGATTCTCGTGAAAATGCGAATTTCGACATTTAATATCAGATGATGTCAAACTTTAATTTAATTTACTTAACTTAGGGAGCATCTGGTTGTTTTCAGTTGTCAAAACATGAAACAAGCCCGGGACCCACATGAGAAAGCTCGTGCAAGGCTAGAAGGAAATATTAAAAAAAAAAACAGGGCTTCGGTGGTGACAAATGTTTTCTTTTATTTTCATTGAAACAATATAAATTAAATAAATAGCTTCGATAAAATGATTTAGAATGGATTAACCACTCGACATAGTACATGAATGGCGACATGGATCGCTGCAAACTTTCTTTTAAAGAAGAATCAGCTTATTAAATATAATTATGAGTCAATTTTCTTCAAATTAAATTATTATCCGATTCTAAATGGAAAATCACGAAAATAAATATACTAGGGGCTCTCTTGCTTTCGATAATTTACCGCACAGCTTTTTCTCCTGAAATTACAATAATGATATAATGAGATTCAGCCATAAGGAATTCGTCGATAAAATTGTATACAAACCTCGAACTTCTACGGACCGTGGACTCGGTTTCAACGTTGACAATTGAATTACTCTTTGGTTGTTTGGACTTGAGTCTAGAAGACCTCGTCGCTTTTTAAGTAGCAAGGCTTTGACCTTCCCCTTTACTCGTTAGCCTCTTTTTAGCATGTTCCTTCTGTATCGGGATTGTGAACTCGGTTTCTACGGTAACAATTGATTTAATCTTTGTTTTTTTAGATGGATGCCCAGAAGAGCTCATCGATTTTTGAGTGGCAGGGCTTTGATTTCTCCCCTCGCTCGGTAGACGCTTCTTTGCGTATATCTTTTGGATCTGAAGTTTTGATAAACGATCATCAGCTGTATTTTTATACACCAACTGGTTGATGTAAAAATATTGGCAAAAATCTCCTGGTGGACAATCGAAGCAGCTTAATTGAACAAGTCCAAATTAGGATTCTCCCATTTCCAGGTGTATTGATGTACGTTCATCGTTCCAACAAAAGCATTAGACTTTTCTGGCAGGATATTTTCTATCTTTTCAATGTCTGACCTTGTTGCTGCATACAGCTGGACATTTCTAACTCTCTCTCTCCCTGAGAAGAGATATGAAATCGAAAAGAATCGAAATCTTTGACATGATTGCCAAAACCAACTGCGTCGTCAGCTGTGCGCTTTATCGTTGCGCCGATGCCATCGGCTGGTCCTTTACCGTGACCAGCTTCAGTGAAATTATAAGTCAGCTTTTGGATATTTAAAAGAACTTGAAGCAATCGCTGCGTAATTAGATATAATATTTTGTATTCCGGTATTGATTTGATGGTCCATCAATTAACTCCTCTGATCAATGGATATTTTTGTAAGTAATGGGCTAAAATTATTTCTAAGTGAGCAATTATAGCGGCAGCAGTGTGGTCTAAAGAATCAGAAAAAACAACAAAATCTTCTTTAAATCCATCAGACCCGTAAAACATGCCAGTATGGAGTTTCAGTTGTTGTCGACTGGCACCAAAATGATAAGGCATGAATTTCTGTGCTGTATTTGCACTCATAGTTTTCGCTAAAATCGCAGAGTATCAAACATTCGTCGCATTTCAATTTTTTTAAAGTTTCATACTTTCAGTGTGAAGCACTTTTTTTCTTGAGCGATAATCTGGCTGCTTTTTGGCCCATTCTTTTCTAATTGCAGCTTTTTTCTTGCTGTAGATTTTACTAAGCCTTATTCTTTCCTCTTATAATATATCTTCCTCTCAGCTTCACAGGCCGCTGCATATTTAAGTGGATCTAATCTTAAAGCTTCTCTCCTTCTACGTTGAGCATCACGCCTCTTTATCAATTGTTCATCTTGGTTTGTAAATACTTTTTTAGCCTGTAGAAAGCGTAGAATTATGATTCAATCTTCGCGATTGCCGTTGGAGTTTGCAAATAATCATCTTATTCTATTCATGTCCGCCTTGGTCCTCGAGATCCCGGACTCGGGATGCCACGAAATCTCGGAAGAATGACCCATATACGGATGTTACGAAAGCTTTTGACCGGATCCCTCATAATGCGCTTATTACATGTATGCATTATGTATGTATTAGTTCAAATATAATAAGTATTATAGATTGTTATCTAAGAGACAGAAAACTATGTTACATATATGGGCTATATTTCAAATGCATATGCAGCTTATAGTGGGGTTCCTCAGGGCTCCAATTTAGGACCTGTTCTCTTCCTAATATTCTTAATGGCGTATGTAAGTTTCTTGATTGTAACTACTGGATGTATGCGGATGATATTAAGCTCTTTCGTGTTATTAGTAACATTACACACACATACATGCAGACATTTTTCAAAATTTGTAGAAATTGCTTCGGTGGATCTTAAAATGGATATTTCCGTTCGAAAAAAATCAACAATGTTATTGAAAGTCAAATTTCCAGAACCTGGTCGTACCTTTAAGAGCTGCTATAAAATACAAGTTTTTACCCTTTCCAAGTAAATTCAATGATTGATGGAAGAATTTTCAAAATATGTCCACGTAAATTTAATGATTCCATTGAATTTTTAAAATGGATTGGATCTGCTCATAGTAGACATAATTTGAATTATAGGTTTTCACTATTTATAAGACTAAAAATGAAAAACAATTAATGTTTTAATCTTATTTTTATAATGAATAAAAATTTTATTTTTTATTTTGAGAGGTAAGTTTTGAGGCCCCCTAAATTGATGAAACGCTCGTCTCTTACGCCTGTTCATACATCTGCCACTGCTTCTATCTCTTACAGTTGTCGAGATAGCAATGCTAATCAAATTTGTAACACCCTGTATAGTATTTTATGTGTCAAATGTTTACATCAAACAATTAATTTGACGATATTCGGGTTATTGTTATGTACTTCACTTAGATTTGTTCGTTCTTTTACACTAATAGTTGTTACAATTAGTTTTTCTAGTCTTTATTAAAATTTAATTTTGTAGATTTACGATAATTTAGTTTGCAAATTTTAACAATTTTTGAGAATAAATAGGTAAATTAATCACCAATAATTAAAAAAAAACGTATTCTTTATTAGTTGCTTATTTCGGCTTTCTCTACAATTATAATTAATATAAATTTGATTTGTTGTAACTATTATCATTTCAAAGTTATTAACCAAAAATGAAAAAAAATAAAAAAAATAAGGGTTTTTTTTGTAATTTTACTAATTTTCTATAAATTTTACTTCAAACATTCATTTTTTATAGAGTAAAGAAATTTACAAATTTTTTATAAGTTTTATTTCAAACATACTTTTGTTTTTTTAACTAGTTAAGATGCCATTGTTAATGGGGTTCTTCCTGACTCACTCTGTTTTTTTTTAAAGGAAGGATGATTGACGGAAATTTGGGTTGAGGAATTATGGATGATATGGGACATTGGCTTAGACAGCGTAGGTCATTCAGCCACAACCGATGATTTATAATACATTATTCATATTAAATGAAAATAGACATCCACAAACACCCATGCCCTCGCATTAGTTCTAGCGCGCTAACGCACGCGGCTAGTGGGCCGGCCTGACTCACTCTGTATATCCTGAAAAATTTTTATGCATAATATATTTTAGGATAACTAATTTTTAACAAAAATCTCAAGTAAAATATTTATGAAACACTTAATTACGTTTCCTTATCTTGTCAAGTAACTTACGCTGGCAGGGACAAAGAAAATGAGACAGACAATTAAAATGGCTTAAATATGTTCTTCGAAATGTGTATAAATCTTTTAACGGAGTGTCTAAGCAAAGACACGTGGTATTTCCTTAAAATATATACTGGTCGCATGCACAAACAGATAAATTACTTCGCGTCAAAAATAATTGAAGGGGTACACCTTTATTAATAAAAGAAGTGGAAGAGAAAAATATTATATTTTTAATTTCTCACAGTAAATTAATGTAAATTGCGAAATTACAGCAAGATGCAGATTTAAATACTAATTTTGGGGAACATATTAAAGAAATGCAAAAATATTTTACATAAATCAAATTTGAATGCATTTTTAGTGTTTCCAGTTCAAGTTTGGAATGTTGTCGTTTTGTTAAAAGCTATACTGTAGCATTTGTTTTTACGTGAAATCAGAAATGTATTGTTTTTTTATGGATTTTGGGCGCTTGAAGCCAATTTCTTCATTTATAGTTTTTTTTACAATTTGTAAATCGTTGAATGCATTTTTCATCTATCTAGTTCCAGGTTGGTGTTGCCGTTTTGTTTACACCCAGTATACGGTAATTAATTTTAGGTAAATGAAATTTCTATTATTTTTCGTACGTATTTTGAGGTTTTGAAACAAATTGCTGAAGTAATTAATTTTTTTTATAATCTTCTAAATCATTGAATGCAATTTTCGTTTTCCTTATTCAAGTTTGGATTGTTACTGTTTCGCTTCCACCTAGGATATGACAATTATTTTTATGGAAAATAAAAATACGTATTATCTTTTTGTGGATTTTTACGTTTTGAAGGAAATTTCTTAATTGATCATTTTTTATAATTTTTTAAATCTTCGATTGCAGTGTTAATTTTTCCATTTCAAGTTTAGATTGTTGTTTTCTTGTTTCCACTTAAAACATTGCAATTGTTTTAATGTGAAATCACAAATGTGTTATTTTTATTGATTTTATTTAATTTACTGCAAAAAAAAATTGTACCGAAATTAAAGAATAATTTTGTATTGTTTTTCTTTATCATTTGGGGGATACGGTGGAACGAAATTAATTTTTAAATTTTATCTTTACAGAGTTTCTCCGACCACCTGCACCTTTCGATAAAACGTTGCGAGAAATTACACGTTCTTCAAATTTTAATCGCCCAATCGCCGCAGTTTTTAAACTGGAAAGTGCGTGGAGCTTCGTGATTAGACGCCTGAAGGCAAGTTTTTTGTGCGATTTCGAATTCTTATCAGCGCGTCTTACTCCCGACTGATAAAGATTCAGTCTGCACGTCGCCGTGCGCGAAGAATGTGCAAATCGCGTTTTATTATTTTTTCGAAAAACGTTTCGGCCGAAGAAAAACCCGGGGGTTTTCGTCGCGAGAGCGTGTTGCTTCCCTTAAACGAAGGGACTACGTGAATTGTTTGTGCAAGACTGTTAGGATCTAAGACCGTTTTTTGGATTGCAGTGCCAGTGTCGGAGGAATTTTTCTTTCCATTCCATCCATCCAGAGGGTACGATCTTCACGAGACTCCAGATCTTTAGCAAGTTGTAAGAAGAGATAAAGGTTGCTCCGAGAGTAAGCAGTGGAAGCCGTAATGTTTTGGTGAGTTACTTTCCTTTGGTTATTCCGCCCGTTTAATTATTTTTTTATTTAACTACTTTTTTAGTTTAAATTGGTCAATCCTTGATGAATAAAACTGCATCTCTTCCTTGTCAGAAGAACATGAGAATTTTAAAATTTCAGCTAACTAAAATAATAACAAAGTTGGCCTGTCGGAAAATTTAAGAAAAAAATGGTGATGTGGCCATCATGTTACTTTCTCCGATGGTATCATCATTTATATTTACACTTTCGTGGTTTATTTTCAATTGAAATCATATTTTAAATGTACATCGAGCGTTTTGTAGACTCGCATGAAATTGACGTTTATAACGTCAAAATTATAAGATGGAAAAATTATACTTTAAATTCAAAAACTCAGTTTACTCAAAATCTAAAAAGATTTTGAAAAAAAACTTATTCTTTATAAGTTGTTTATTTTGGTATTCTCTACAATTATTATTAACATAAATTTGCTGTAACTATTATCGTTTCATTATTATAAACCAAAAATAAAAAAATAAAAAATTCTCGAATAACAATGATTTTATGAAGAATGTTTTTAAACAAAATAATCTCATTTCTTTATTGTCTTTAATATTTGTTTAAATATTTTAATGATATTTTTCATATTTAAGAAAATATTGGCAAAAAACAAAAAACAGTTAAGGTAAACACCCACTTCCGGTGTACGAAATTTTACCAAAAGCTTTTTAATTCTTCGGATTATCAAATAAGATGTATGTTCAAAGTTTCATTTCAATTGCTCTATTAGTTTTTAAGATACAGCGCGCACAGACACACACACACACACAGACACAATTTTTTTTTCCAGAAATTGTTGAAATGGCATCTAGGGACCCCAAAACGGATATTTCCGTAGAAAATTTTTTTGAAAAAATCACGATCACAATACTTTCTCGTACTTCGTAACGGAGAAAGTAAAAATGGTGATGTGGCCATCATGTTACTTTCTCCGATTTTGATGGTATTTGACCGTTATCATCAGTTCACTTGAAAACTAAAGAAAATGTTTTCTTTTCACAAATTTTTGCAAATTTCGGTTTTCAATTAACTTTATCGCACGCCTTAAAAATAAAATCACTTTTAGGAAAATGAAGGTAATCTTTCGTTAATGTTGAATTTAAATAATATTTTTAATGTACATCGAGCGTTTTGCAGGATCGAATGACAATAATGTTTGAAACATCAAAATAATGGGATGAAAAGATGATAATGGTTAATTATACTTCAAACTGTAATAATATTTACTTTCAGTTTACTTAAAAACTAATGAGATTTTGAAAAAAAATCAGGAGTGATTGCACTTTACGGTCACATTCCCGATTTCGGAGATTTTTGGTTTAGGGACTCTATACGTGTTATTATTAAGGTACTTACAAAAATTTTTGTGCGGAAACGTGTTTCAAGCCGAAAAATCCAATTTTTATTTCTTCAGTTGCGCATATACGTCAATGTCCACCATAAATTTAATTGTACGCACGGCACGAGAACACTCATGTTACACTACGAAAGTTATTCATATTATAGATAATTTAGCACACGAAAGGCGCACTGTTAAAATTATGTACGAGGTGCAAGTTTGCGCAAACAACATGTTTTTTTCGCAATGTAATTGAAACGTTGACAGCGGCAAATACAGACGTAAGGATGCGCCCTGTATTGCCAACCGTGAAAGTTGGTTTGTTGTTTTCTGTTTTCAAACCTCACTTGTCAATCGTTGATGTATAGTACAGTGCAACCAAACCTCAAAAATGGAGCCCATTAATCTAATCAGATTATTAAAATTGAGCGAAAAATCCGATGAGTTTTTCGAAATGCTCGTGCAATGGGGTCTTGTACCACCTGATTTTACTGAAATTGTAATGTATGCATCTAAAACAACTTCACGGCAGAATGAACTCCAATCGATGGAAGTATGTTCAGATATTTCAATCTGCTGTCGAATCACAGTTAAATTTACGTTGCCGACCCAAAGATTCACGTAGCCCAGGATTTGAAATAGGCTTAGATGTGATCTTTTAAAAAATGTCCCTTTTCTAAATCTAATACTTGTATTGCAATTGCGTTTTTTGTTTGTTTTCGCTCTGCTGAGTTATCTTTACATTTTGAGATTAACGTTTAATTTACTAGTTGAATTATTTTTATTTGTTTTAAGAAAAAAAATCTTTTTTTTTTAAACCCATTTTTGTAGAAATAAAAGATGTTGATTTTTCAACATAAAATACATATTCGCACATTTCATTTTAATATAAATATTAAACCTCTTAAATAATGACGACAGATGCCGAACCCGTGAAACCACTTCTTATACATTTGTGACGACTTCGGCCCTGACCCAACCTAACCTAACCTAACCCAAACCAACCTAACCTGACCTAACCTAACCTAACCCAACCTAACCTAACCCAACCTAACCTGACCTAACCCAACCCGACCTCACCTAACCTAACTCAACCTAACCTAACCCAACATAACCTAACATAACCTAACGTAACCTAACATAACCTAACCTAACCCAACATTACCTAACCTAACTTAACCTAACCTAACCCAACCTGACCTGACCTAACCCAACCTAACTTAACCTAACCTAACCTAACTTAATCTAACCCAACCTAACCCAACCTAACCTAACCTAACCCAACCTAACCTAACCTAACCTAACCTAATCCAACCTGACCTAACCTAACCTAACCTAACCCAACCTGACCTGACCTAACCTAACCTAACCCAACATAACCTAACCTAACCCAACATAACCTAACCTAACTTAACCTAACCTAACCCAACATAACCTAACCTAACTTAATCTAACCCAACCTAACCCAACCTAACCTAACCTAACCCAACCTAACCCAACCTAACCTAACCTAACCCAACCTGACCTAACCTAACCTAACCTAACCTAACCTAACCTAACCTAACCTAACCTGACCTAACCTGACCTGACCTAACCTAACCTAACCTAACCCAACATAACCTAACCTAACCCAACATAACCTAACCTAACTTAACCTAACCTAACCTAACCTAATCCAACCTGACCTGACCCAACGAAAAAATTAAAATGATTTGTGGCATTTTGAAAAGGCGAGACTGTGGAGGACATAATACATTTTAACATAAACCCCATGTCATTTAACTAATCTAAAATGAAAATAAAACAAATTTTGGTTCTACATTGTAATTCAAATAAATAAATTATCATCAGTTGCTATTCGTATTTTTTTTTATTTCGCAACATTATTTTTAATTAATCTGCAGATAAAATCCATAGTTGAATCGAATTGTCAAATATAATTTTAAGCGCAAATAAAAAAATTATAATTATTATCATTATTATCGATGGCTCCCCTGTTTCTTATACATTAGTTATTATTTCCATTTTCAAGATTTGGTTGCATCGCACTATACATAAACGATTGACAAGTAAGGTTTGAAAACAGAAAACGACAAACCAACTTTCACGGTTGGCAATACAGGGCGCATCCTTAAGTCTGTATTTGCCGCTGTCAACGTTTCAATTACTTTGCGAAGAAAACATGTTGTTTGCGCGAACTTGCACCTCGTGTATAATTTTAACAGTGTGCCTTTCGTGTGCTAAATTATCATGATATGAATAACTTTCGTAGTGTAACATGAGTGTTCTCGTGCCGTGCGTACAATTAAATTTATGGTGGACATTGACGTAATGCGCAACTGAAGAAATAAAAATTGGATTTTTCGGCTTGAAACACGTTTCCGCACAAAAATTTTTGTAAGTACCTTAATAATAACACGTATAGAGTCCCTAAACCAAAAATCTCCGAAATCGGGAATGTGACCGTAAAGTGCAATTCACCCAAAAATCATTCTTTGTAAGAAAGTGAAAATCATAAGAATTATTAAAAAATATTGAAAAGTTTTACCAAAAACACTGAATTATTATTGTAAGCCCCTCAGCAACTAAAATTAGCTACAAAAATCACTTTTTTGATTTAAGAAACTTTACGGTTAAAAAAAATCAAAAATCAAATCGATTGACTCAAAAAATTCAGACTGATATTTAAAAATTAAGTAAAAACCCGCAGACTAAATTTTCTAGATAAATATCAATACATTTTATCTAAAACAATAAATATAAAATTAAATAAATAACCTAAAATTAATACAAAAACCTTAAAAATGCAGTCCAAAAAATCAAAAATTTAGGTTGAAAAATCCAAAATAAAAGATAAAAAATCTAAATTCTTTCATAACTATGACTATTTCAGGTTAAAAAATTCGCTCATAAAAATCAATACTTAATGTTAAAAATCAAAAATATAAGCTAAAAAATCGCAAATTTTGTCCAAAGATCGAAAACTTTGATGTAAACAGAAAAAAACGCAGATAAAAAAATCCAATATTTCAACAAACAAATCAAAAATTTTGTCCAAACTAAAAAAAATTGTAGGCTAAAAAATCAAAAATTTGGAACAAAAAAGGCGAAAACATAGGTAAAGATCTAAAAAATGCAGACCAAAAAATTGAAGTAAAAAAAATAGAGGAAAGTAAGTTCCTGACAAGAAACTCGTAAATACAAGCCAAAAATAAAAAGTCACGCAATAAAATCAATCATTCAAGTTAAAAAAATCTAAAATTTAGGCCACAAAATCATAAATTCGGAATAAATCAGATTGAAAAATTACAAATTTGAATAAACAAATCGAAAATTTCCGCCAAAATAAAGAAAATATAGAACAGAATATTAGCCCAAAAAAATCTAAAGTACGGGTCAGAAATGTAAATTATAGTGCAAAAAATGAAAAATCAACAATAATGGCCAAAAAGTCGAAAATTTAGTTGCCCAAAAACAAAAATGTCGAAAATTTCTACAAACAAATCGAAAATTATGGTCAAAATTAAGAATATTTAGACGAAAATAAAGAATATTTAGGCCAAAATAAAGAATAATTAGGCCAAAAAATCAAGAATTTGTAGAAAAATCAACGAAAAAAACTGGTCAAGATTTAAAATATCGGCCAAAATATCCAAATAATAAAGTCTAGGAATAAAAAACCAACAAAAAAAAAATGAAAATTCAAGTGAAACAAAAATAATTTGCCATTTTTAGCCTCAAAAATAACTTTTCACTTTCTCCGTTACGAAGTACGAGAAAGTATTGTGATCGTAATTTTTTTTTTCAATTTTTTTTTTTCGACAATTTCTGGAAAAACAAATTTTGTGTCTGTGGGTGTGTGTGTGTCAGCTGTGCGCGCTGTATCTCAAAAACTAATAGAGCAATTGATATGAAACTTCGAACATACGTCTTATTTGATAATCTGAAGAACTGAAAAGCTTTTGGTAAAATTTCGTACACCGGAAATGGGTGTTTACCTTAACTATTTTTTGTTTTTTTGTCAATATTTTCTTAAATATGAAAAATATCACAAAAACATTTAAACAAACTGTAAAGACAACAAAGAAATGAACATCTTTTGCTTGAAAATATTTTTCATAAAATCATTTTTATTCGAGAAAAAAAATTATTATTTTTTTTTGTTTTTGCTTTATAATTATAAAACGATAATAGTTACAGCAAATTTATGTTAATAATAATTGTAGTAAAGTCAACAACTTATAAAGAATAAGTTTTTTTTGAAATCCCTTTAGTTTTTGAGTAAACTGAGTTTTTGAAGTATAATTTTTCCATCTCATAATTTTGACGTTTTAAACGTCAGTTTCATCTACAGAACGCTCGATGTACATTTAAAATATGATTTAAATTGAATATAAACCATGAAAGCGTAAATATAAATATACCATCAAGTCGGAGAAAGTAACATGATGGCCACATCACCATTTTTTTTTTATTGTGTTTTACATTATTAGGCTTGGATTGTTTCATCTCTTTGGCCTATATTTTAGATTTTTTATTCTCTCGGTCTAAATTTGTGATTTATTCTTTATTTTGGCCTAAATGTTTGATATATTTGTTAAAATTTTCGATTTTTAGATTCGATTTTTTTATTTTTGGCCCTATATTTTAGATTTTTTAACCTGAATTATTGACTTTCATAGATACCATTTACAAATAGAAAACATGTTACATAACAAAATAATAGAAAATTGTAAACATGTTTAATATTTAGGGTTGTTAAAATGTTGGTTTCACAGCTTTTTATACTTTCTATTCCAACTCAAAAATAACTGCTCAAAATAAGTTTTCGACCCGAAACTCGAAAATAATGGCCAAAAAATTAAAAAATTAAGGATTGAAAACAATATTCAAATTACGAAATCTAAGATAAAGGGCAAACAAATATTCGCGCATTAAAGTCAATAATTCAGGTTAAAAAATCTAAAATATAAGGCCAAAAATCAAAAATTCGAATCTAAAAATCGAAAATTTTAACAAACATATCAACAATTTAGGCCCAAATAAAGAATAAATCACAAATTTAGACCGTGAGAATCAAAAATCTAAAATATAGGCCAAAGAGATGAAAAAATCCAGGCTTAATCATGTAAAACACAATAAAAAATGGTGATGTGGCCATCATGTTACTTTCTCCGACTTGATGGTATTATAGCCATTTATATTTACGTTTTCATGGTTTATTTTCAATTGAAATCATATTTTAAATGTACAATGAGCGTTGTGTAAACTTGACGTTTTAAACGTCAAAATGGGGCCGCGGTGGCCTAGTGAGTAGAGGTCCTGCTCACGGGACTCGTGGTCGTGGGTTCGTATCCCATCCGTGCGGTCACTTTTTCGGAACGAAGAAGTGGCCGTACGGGTCCATGGATGTCTAGTGTATGTCCCATTCATTACATCTCAAAAACTTAATTATCGTTAGTGGCCGAATAGTACATGCTTACGCCAATTCCAAATCATCCGCACTTCCTCAACCCGAATTCCCGTCAACCATCCTTCCTTTAAAAAAAAAAAATGGTGATAATAATAATAATAATAATTCATTTATTCACGGGATTCACCCTTTTGAATATAAAACATTTCAAAATACATTAGTATTACACCGATAAATAGTACCGCAGTTAAATTAAGTGACAATACAACAATAATTAACATTGATAAAATAAATAAATACATTATAATTTAATAATAGCACAATGGTAGTTTAAACACGTTGACACTAATCATTAATTATTAATCATTAATCACGCTCAGGTCAATAACGCGTAGGCCTCTGGTAAAGGACTCCTTACTAAAGCCAAAAATTAAAAAATTATTGCTCCTCTGCAATTTGTTGGCCATTCTCATCATTCTTGTAAGTGGTTTGTGGTAACCGTAGTTGGTTCTATGAAGAGACAAACGAAAAGTATCTTTGCTTCGGGTAATAGTACCACTGCCTTGATAATTAAAAGTAATATTTTCCAGAATTTCCGGACAGTCCAAAATCCCATTGACAACTTTAAACAAAAATTGCAAATCTGCAATTATGTGGCGATCCTGTAAGGAAGTGATATTTAGATGGCCACTAAGATGAGTGTAATTTAAAGTGTCAATCGGGATATGTAATTTAAAGGCAGCTATACGTAAAAACTTATTTTGAACCTTTGCAAGTTCGTCTTTTAAATATTGCTGATGAGGGGACCATACGCATGATGCATATTCCAGACCTGAGCGAACTAGTGACAAATATAAGCATCGAATTGCATTGAGTGATAAATCCGCGCCTATTCTTGATATGAAGCCCAAAAGCTTCAGACCCTTATTGACTGTATAATGAATATGTGAAATAAAATTCATTTTTTTATCGAAAATAACCCCCAAGTCGGTAATATCCTCCACTCGTTCCAATATAGTGTCGTTAATAGAGTAATCGACGATTATTGCATTTTTACATCTGTAAAACGATATAGTTTTGCATTTTTCCATATTTAGCAACAGATTGTTCCTAGCACACCAATTAGAGATCTCATTGAGATCATTTTGAAAAAGAGCTGCATCATCTGGATTTTTTACTATGGCATAGAGTTTTAAGTCATCCGCGTACAATAGGCCTGAACAGAAGTTAAGATTAGCCATTATGTCATTTATAAAGACTACAAACAATAACGGACCTATATGAGACCCTTGCGGGACCCCCGACTTCACCAATATTTCACTTGAGACGTAGCTGTCAATCTTTACATATTGTTTGCGATTACTCAAAAAACTCTTTAGCCAATTTAAAATACTAGAATTGAAGCCCAACACTTCCAATTTGTACAGGAGTAAATTATGGGAGACCCGATCGAACGCCTTAGAGAAATCAGTGTAGATAGCATCCACCTGACCGAAATCCTCCAAGGCGTTCGATATAAAATGATTATATGTAATTAGATTGGTTGTAGTTGATCTCCCAGACCAGAAACCATGTTGTTCATTGGCTATAATACTTTTACATAACCATTTAAGTTGGCATGCTAGGATACTATCTAAAATCTTTGGAATCGCTGACTGAATGCAGACTCCCCTGTATTTACTAATATCAGACCTATTCCCTGATTTAAAGATCGGAGTAATGTAGCTATCTTTCCAAATTGACGGTACAAACTGCTCGATAATTGATCTCTTGAAAAGCAGCGTAATAGGATGTGTGATAGTAAAAATGCAATTAAGTAAAAATGTGTTAGGAATATTATCCGGACCGGCTGAGGCAGAGTGCTTTAGTGCACTAATCGAGTTGAAGACATCAATAAAGTTTACAGAAAATTGAAACGACGGATCCACTGATTTATCACTAATGAAATCGGAAATAAGGACATGGTCGTCACAGTAAATATTTGAATAAAACTCCGCAAACAAATCGACCGTGTCTTGTAAATTTCTGCTTATTTTACCGCCTAAGAACATGTCCACTGGGAAACCCTTTACCTTTTTCGAATCATTAACGAAGTTCCAAAATGTTTTACTGTTACGGCTAATACTATCTTCTACATCTTTTAAATATTTACTGTAAAGGGAATTATTTAATTCTTTACATTGAGACCTCAGAGCCTGAAATTGAAGATAGTCACCCAAGTCGTTTGATCTCTTGTACTTACAATGTATGTTTTTCTTAATTTTAATTAAGTCTATTAACTCTTTGGTAAACCATTTTGGAAATTTATTACTATATAAACTTTCAGCGGTACAAATGTATTAATTGCGTAAAACAGAACATCATAAAAAGCCTCAACAGCACCATCTAAACTACTGAAAGTATCCAAGTATTGGCACCAATCGATGGACGCTATAAAATAGTTAATTCCCTCAAAGTCTGCTTTTGAGAAGTCGTGAAGCTTGATGTCACTAACGATGGTTTCACAGTGAAGTTCACTGTTGAACTCAATATTGTACGCCACATGATGATTTGAATTATGATCTAAGAGATCCACTGCCGCAGAAATACTGGTATTGCTTACACTACCAAATACTAAGTCTAAGTAGATGCTATGAGGATTTGGAATTGTATTCAGCTGCATAAGGTTTAGAAATCCCATACACTCTGATATGAGCCTAGCTTTAGGGCTGGAGTTGTTGGAGACGTTCACGCCAAGGTCATCATTCTGCCAGACATCAGTAGGTAGATTGTAGTCCCCGCAAATCAGAAACGAATCCGGTTGGAGAGATTCCGCGATAAAGTTTACAGCAGTACAATGCGACTCATATTTTTCTATAGGGCTTAACGGGGGTAGATACACTACTCCAATCACCATACATTTGTTGTTAATTTCTATGTGGCCATCATGTTACTTTCTCCGACTTGATGGTATCATTTATATTTACGCTTTCATGGTTTATTCTAAATTTAAATAACATTTTAAATGTACATCGAGCGTTATGTAGACTCGCATGAAACTGACGTTTAAAACGTCAAAATTATGAAAAATGGAAAAATTATACTTCAAATTTAAAAACTTAATTTACTCAAAAACTAAAGGGATTTCGAAAAAAACTTATTCTTTATAAGTTGTTCATTTTAACATTCTCTACAATTGTTATTAACATAAATTTGCTGTAACTATTATCGTTCTATAATTATGAACCAAAAATTTAAAAAATAATAATAAATTTTTTTCTTGAATAAAAATGATTTTATGAAAAATGCTTTCAAGCAAAAGATGTTCATTTCTTTGTTGTCTTCAAAGTTTGTTTAAATGTTTTTGTGATATTTTTCATATTTAAGAAAATATTGGCAAAAAACAAAAAACAGTTAAGGTAAACGCCCACTTCCGGTGTACGAAATTTTACCAAAAGCTTTTCAGTTCTTCAGATTATCAAATGAGATGGATGTTTAAAGTTTCATATCAATTGCTCTATTAGTTTTTGAGATACAGCGCGCACAGACAGACACACACACACACAGATACACACACACACACACACACACACACACACACACACACACACACACACATACACAGACACAAATTTTTTTTTTCCAGAAATTGTTGAAATGGCATCTAAGGACCCCAAAACGGATATTTCCGTAAAAAAAAAAATTTGAAAAAAAAATCACGATCACAATACTTTCTCGTACTTCGTAACGGAGAAAGTAAAAACGTCAAAATTATGAAAGATGGAAAAATTATACTTCAAATTCAAAAACTCAGTTTACTCAAAAACTAAAGAGATTTCGAAAAAATCTTATTCCTTATAAGCTGTTCATTTTAGCATTCTCTACCATTATTATTAATGTAAATTTGCTGTAACTATTATCGTTTTATAGTTATAAACCAAAAATTAAGAAAAAATTATAAATTTCTTTCTCGAATAAAAATGATTTTATGAAAAATGTTTTCAAGCAAAAGATGTTCATTTTTTTGTTGTCTTCAATGTTTGTTTAAATGTTTTTGTGATATTTTTCATATTTAAGAAAATATTGGCAAAAAATAAAAAACAGTTAAGGTAAACACCCACTTCCGGTGTACGAAATTTTACCAAAAACTTTTCAGTTCTGTATATTATGAAATAAGACGTATGTTGAAAGTTTCATATCAATTTCTCTTTTAGTTTTTGAGATACAGCGCGCACAGACACACACACACACACACACACACACACACACACACACACAGACACAAAAAAAATTCCAAAAATTGTTGAAATGGCAAAAATGGCAAAACGAATATTTTCGTAAAAAAAATGTTTGAAAAAAAATAACGATCGCAATACTTTCTCGTACTTCGTAACGAAGAAAGTAAAAATTGATTTTTCAGATTTTAAACGGCAGTAGCGGCTAAACAAAGATTCCAAACCGAACGCGGTTTGCAAATTTGTTCTCCTCGGGTACAAGTTAGTCGGATTCAATTAAAATTGGCGATTTTTCATTTTTGATGAACGTGAACGTGAAAAATGACAGAAGGGTCCCCCTTCTTACTTTTGCTTAAAAATTGCATTTGAAATGATTTCCTGAAAAAAAAAAAACAGAAAATGGGCTTTCGCAAGAACAAATGTCAATTTGAAGCGCGTGGCGCCTTCTCAAATAAAACTTGAGAATGTAAAAAATTAAATTTTCGCGTATCATCCAATCCATGCATTAATATTTAGGGGAGGTTTTACCCTGTTGATGCAATGTGTACATAATAAGCGCATCCACGTGCGGACGGTTCGGATGTCATCAATGCTGTCACAGGCGGAAGTAACTAAGGAGCCAAAACCAAAGAAGGGCAGAACCAGATTTATTTTCGGCATCGTTCATTTTCAATGAAACAAGTCCCAACTCGGTCCACTGCATTCAAATACCATAATATCTACCTACATGTGGTTTTCGTTGGGGAGAGATTTTACCTCAAAAGCGAAAATACCCTCCACTTGTATTCACCGTCGCCGCCGAGTTGGACTTATTTTTTCTGAGAGGGCGCGTGCTTGATTCTAAACGGCGATACAGTACTTCCCCTATTATTTCGGTCCATATTTTCTCTTACAGTTGCACGAGCCAAAATCAGAATGTTATGGGATTTAATTAGAAGCTGAGTTACTACTCCTGTTAATAATAATACAATTTATTGTACTCGAGATACATCGACCGAGGTTTTTTAGCCATAGTCCTGGTATTATTCGGTTTATATTTTCTCTTAGTTGCACCAGCCCTAATGATCATATTACAATATTTATCGTATCATCTTCTATTTTATGCTAAACATGTATTGATAATTATTAGGATCAAAATAGTATTTTATAATTCGTTAGTTACGAATAATACGATAAACGGTAATAAGAACGTGCAAATTTTGGGGTTTTTATTTTTATATGTCAGATATAATGTTTTGACTTGATTTACATAGCAACGGCACCATTGATGGTACAATAAAGCTTTGAATATAACTCAAAAATTTGCGATTTACAATAATCTCCGACGTTTCCAATTGTTACGAACCGCATAATATTCTCGTTATATTAATAGCCGAGTTAACAGTTCGGGCGAACACAATTACACCGCTGCTTTTATTAATCACAGTACTTACAATAGAACAAAAACGTACCTGAAAATTATTTCCAAAAAAATTGGCAAGACGAATCAATTATCTTATCGCTTAACAAAATTTTAAAAAATCACCCAAAAATATTTGAATCACCTCTACCTGCTCGTCAAACATTTTAAATCGTATCAAACATTCGGATCAAAAACCTTGCTCAATCAATTTAAAAGTAATTTAATAATAAAAGAGAAAAAATATAAAAATATGCCGAAATAACACTAAAAATAACCGTAAATTAATTAGAAGCGAATTTTTAAAGTGCACCCTGTTGCATTTATCACTATGAAATTTTTCCAGCCCCTTAAAATCCACCCCCTCAGTTTTGTTCGGCATTTCTACGCTAATAAGTTTCAGAGTGTTGATCCCCTGGAACGAATGATATTACCTGCAATTTTTTATTGTAAATTCGACAATTTAAAATTTAGAATTTAAGTAAATTCGCAATTCGCGAGAAAATGTTTGGATTTTTAAAAACCAAATATATTTTGAAAGAATGATGTTTGCTAAACTAAATCAATTTTTTATAAAATTTTACTTTCATTTTTTTTTCGTTGTAGATTCGACAATTTAAAATTTGGAATTTAAAAAAATGGCAACTGGCAACTAGCAAGAAAATTGTTGGATTTTTAAAAGCCAAAATAATTTTGAAGGAATGATGTTTTTTAAACTAAATCATTTTTTGTCGAATTTTACCAGCACGATTTATATTTATTTCAATTTTTTGTCGTTGTAGATTAGACAATTCAAAATTAAGAAATGAAAAAAAAAATCGCAACACCCAAGATAATTGTTGGATTTTTAAAAACCTAAATTATTTTGAAAGAACTATGTTTCCTAAACTAAATAAAATGTTTGTAAAATATTACCTGCATTTATTTTTGTTGTAAATTCGACAATTAAATATTTAAAATTTTAAAAAATTAGCAATTCGTAAGAAAATGTTTGGATTTTTAAAAACCAAATTTATTTTTAAAGAATGATGTCTGTTAAATTAAATCATTTTTTTGTAAAATTTTACCTTTCATTTTTGTTATAGATTCGGCAATTCAAGATTTGGAATTTAAAAAAAATCGCAAATCGCAAGAATATTGTTGGATTTTTAAAAACCAAAATTGTTTTTAAAAAACTATTTCCTAAACTAAATAAAATGTTTGTAAAATATTACCTGCATTTATTTTTGTTGTAAATTCGACAATTAAAAATTTAGAATTTAAAAAAATTCGCAATTTGCAAGAAAATGTTTGGATTTTTAAAAACCAAATTTATTTTGAAAGAATGAAGTTTGCTGAACTAAATAATTTTTTTGTAAAATTTTACCTTTAAAGTTTTTCGTTGTAGATTCGACAATTCAAAATGTGGAATTAAAAAAGAAATCGCAACTCGCAAGAAAATTGTTGGGTTTTTTAAAAACTAAAACCATTTTGAAGGAATGATGTTTTTTAAACTAAATCATTTTATATTTATTTCAATTTTTTTCGCTGTAGATTAAACAATTCAAAATTAACACCCAAGATAATTGTCTGATTTTTAAAAACAAAAATTATTTTGAAACAATTATGTTTCCTAAACTAAATAAAATGTTTGTAAAATATTACCTGCATTTTTTTGTTGTTGTAAATTCGACAATTAAATATTTATAATTTAAAAAAATTCGCAATTCCCAAGAAAATGTTTTCGACAACAATTGATTTGACAATTAAAAATTTGGAATTAAAAAAAATCGCAAGAAAATTGTTAGATTTTTAAAAACCAAAATTATTTTCAAAGAATGAGGTTTCGTAAATGAATTTAAATTTTTTTAGAATTTTATCTGCATGATTTATATTAATATCAATTTTTTTCGTTGTAGTTTCTTCGGCAATTAGAAATTTAGAATTGAAAAAGATTCGCAACTCACAAGAAAATTGCTGGATTTTAAAAAACAAAATTGTTTTGTAGGAATGATGTTTCCTAAACCAAATATTTTTTTTGTAAAATTTTACCAGCATGATTTATATTTAATTAATTTTTTTCGTTGTAGTTTCGACAAATCAAAATTTAGAATTAAAAAAAATCACAACTCGCAAGAAAATTGCTGGATTTTTGAAAACCAAAATTATTTTGAAAGAATGTTTAAATTTTTGTAGAATTTTACCTGCACTATTTATTTTTATTTCATTTTTTCGTTGTAGATTCAACAATTGAAAATTTGGAATTTTAAAAAATTTGCAATTCGCAAGACATTTGTTGGATTTTCAAAAATTAAAATTATATTGAAAGAATAATGTTACCTAAACTAAATACATTTTTTTGTAGAAAATTGTTAGATTTATAAAAACCAAATTTATTTTGAAAAAATGATGTTTGCTAAATCATTTTTTTGTAAAATTTTTCCTTCAATTTTTTTCGTTCTAGATTCGACAATTCAAAATTTGGAATTAAAAAAAATCGCAACTAGCAATAAAATTGTTGCATTTTTAAAAACCAAAACTATTTTGAAATAATGATGTTTTTTAAACTAAATAATTTTTTTGTAGAATTTTGCCAGCACGATTTATATTTATTTCATTTTTTTTTCGTTCTAGATTAGACAATTCAAAATTAAGAAATTTAAAAAAAATCGCAACACCCAAGATAATTGTCTGATTTTTAAAAACCAAAATTATTTTGAAAGAATGATGTTTCCTAAACGCATTCAAATTTCTGTAAAATTTTATCTATAATTTTTTCGTTGTAGATTCGACAATTCAAAATTTAGAATTAAAAAAAAAATAGCTCATACTCACAAGAAAATGCTTGGATTTTTAAAAACCAAAATTTATTTGAAAGAATGATGTTTCCTAAACTAAATAAAAAATTTGTAGAATTTTACCTGCACGATTTATATTTATTTCAATTTTTTTTTTCGTTGTAAATTTTACAATTCAAAATTTAGAATTAAAAGAAATCGCGACTCGCAAGAAAATTGATGGGTTTTTAAAACCCAAAATTATTTTGAAAGAATGATGTTTACGAATCTAAATAAAATTTGTATAAAATTTTACCTGCATTTTTTTCCGTTGTAGATTCGACAATTTAAAATTTTAAAAAATTCGCAACTCGCAAGAAAATTATTGGATTTTTAAAATCCAAAAATATTTTGATAGAATAGTGTTTCCTAAACTAAATAGAATTTTTGTGAAATTTTGCCCTCACGATTTATATTTATATTCAAAGTCAATTAAAAATTTAGAAATTAAAAAAAAATTTAACTCGCAAGAAAATTGTTGGATTATTTAGAAAGAATGATGATTCCTAAACTAAAGCAAATTTTTGTAAAATTTTACGTACAATTTTTTTCGTTTTTTTTTCGTAGATTTGACAATTAAAAATTAAAAATTATAAAAAATTCGCAACTCGCAAGAAAATGGTTGGATTAAAAAAAAACAAATTTATTTTGAAAGAATGATGTTTCCTAAGCTCATTAACATTTTTGTAAAATTTTCCTCACAGTTTTTTTTCGATGTAAATTCGACAATTCAAAATTTAGAATATTAAAAAAATCGCAACTCGCAAGAAAATTGTTGGATTTTTAAAAAACAAAATTATTTTGAAAGAATGAAGTTTCCTAAACTAAACCAATTTTTTGTAAAATTTTACCTGCAATTTTTTTCGTTGTAGATTTGACAATTAAAAATTTATTATTAAAGAAAAAATCGCAACTCCAAGAAAATGGTTGGATTAAAAAAAAAACAAATTATATTGTAAGAATGTTTCCTTAACTCATTCAAAATTTTGTAAAATTTTACCTACATTTTTTTTTCGTTGTATATTCGACAATTTAAAATTTAGAATTAAAAGAAACTTCGCAACTCACAAGAAAATGGTTAGATTTTTAAAAACCAAAATTATTTTGAAAGAATGATCGCAACTCAATAAATATTTTGTAGAATTTTACCCGCACGATTTATATTTATTTCAATTTTTTTTCGTTGTAAATTCTACAATTCAAAATTTGGAATAAAAAAAAATCGCAACTCAAGAAAATTGATGGATTTTTAAAATCCAAAATTATTTTGAAAGAATTTTAATTTCTTAAGTTGTAGATTCGACAATTAAAAATTTATAATTTAAAAAAATTCACAACTCGCAAGAAAATTGTTAGATTTTTTAAAACCAAAATTATTTTGAAAGAATTATGTTTTTCCTAAACTAAATAAAAATGTTGTAGTATTTTACCTACCTTATTTATATTTATATAATTTTTTTTTCGTTGTACAATTCAAAATTTAGAATTAAAAGAAATCGCAACTCGCAAGAAAATTGATTGGTTTTTAAAACCCAAAATTATTTTGAAAGAATGATGTTTACCTTCCTAAATAAAATTTGTGTAAAATTTTACCTGCAATTTTTCTTCGTTGTAGATTCGAAAATTTAGAATTTTAAAAAAGTCGCAACTCGCAAGAAAGTTATTGGATTTTTAAAATCCAAAAATATTTTGAAAGAATAGTGTTTCCTAAACTAAATTAAATTTTTGTGAAATATTACCCGGATGATAATATTAATATTCATTTCATTTTTTTTTCGTTGTAGATTCGACAATTTAAAATTCAGAAATTAAAAAAAATCTCAAATCGCAAGAAAATTATTGGATTTTTAAAAACTAAAGAATTTTGAAAGAACAGTGTTTCCTAAACTAAATAAAAATTTTGTGAAATATTAACCGCGTGATTTATATTTATTTCTTTTTTTTTTCGTTGTAGATTCGACAATTCAAAATTTAAAAATTAAAAAAAAAACTCAACTCAAAATTGTTGATTTTTTTGAAAGAATGATGTTTCCTAAACTAAGCCAAATTTTTGTAAAATTTTACCTGCAAATTTTTTCGTTGTAGATTTGACAATTAAAAATTTAGAATTAGAAAAAAATTCGCCACGCAAAAAAATGATTGGATTAAAAAAAAAAAACAATTTAAAAGAATGATGTTGCCTAAACTCATTCAAATTTTTGTAAAATTTTATCTACAATTTTTTTCGTTGTAGATTCGACAATTCAAAATTAAGAATTAAAAAAAAAACGCAACTCAACAAGAAAATGGTCCGATTTTTAAAAACCAACATTATTATTCAAAATTTAGAATTAAAAAAAAAATAGCTCATACTCACAAGAAAATGCTTGGATTTTTAAAAACCAACATTTATTTGAAAGAATGATGTTTCCTAAACTAAATAAAAAATTTGTAGAATTTTACCTGCACGATTTATATTTATTTCAATTTTTTTTTCGTTGTAAATTTTACAATTCAAAATTTAGAATTAAAAGAAATCGCGACTCGCAAGAAAATTGATGGGTTTTTAAAACCCAAATTATTTTGAAAGAATGATGTTTACGAAACTAAATAAAATTTGTGTAAAATTTTACCTGCAATTTTTTTTTCGTTGTAGATTCGACAATTTAGAATTTTAAAAAATTCGCAACTGGCAAGAAAATTATTGAATTTTTAAAATCCATTAGTTTTCTAAACTAAATATAATTTTTGTGAAATTTTACCCACACGATTTATATTTATTTCATTTCCCTTTCGTTGTAGATTCGACAATTCACAATTTAGAAATTAAAAAAACATTCAACTCGCAAGAAAATTGTTGGATTATTTTGAAAGAATGATGTTTCCTAAACTAAACCAATTTTTTTTTAAATTTTACATGCAATTTGTTTCGTTGTAGGTTTGACAATTCAAAATTTTGAATTAAAAACAAATTCGCCACGCAAGAAAATGGTTGGATTTAAAAAAAAACAAAATTATTTTAAAAGAATGTTTCCTAAACTCATTCAAATTTTTGGAAAATTTTACCCACAATTTTTTTCGTTGTAGATTTGACAATTCAAAATTTAGAATTAAAAAAAAAAATCGCACTCGCAAGAAAATGGTTGGATTTTTAAAAACCAAAATTATTTTGAAAAAATGATGTTTCCTAAACTCAATCAAATTTTTGTAAAATTTTACGTGCAATTTTTTTCTTTGTAGATTCGGTAGTTTAAAATTTAGAATTTAAAAAAATGCGCAACATTTGTAAGAAAAAAAATTATTTTGAAAGAATGATATTTTGTAAAACTGAAGAAGGTTAAAAATAAAATAAACCGTTTTTATGTTAAATAGAATTTCTTTATTCATATATATGCGTGATTTTGGCATTAACATAGCAACTTAAAAAATACAATGACTAAAAAACACCCACAATAATATACAGGATTTTGATCAGCTGCTCAGAAAACACGGTACACTTAAAGACTAAACATCAACTTATATATATACATCAGTCTTAGGTCGTGGCCCCGAAATTGTCTTAAAAATTAGGTCTACGAAACAAAAAATGTACACAAATAATATGGCATCGTTTTACAAGATTATAATTACCTAAAATTACGATTTTTTATTGTGTATGTTTAAAATAATAATGTTGATTATTTTAAACATATACAATAATCATCATCTAAAAAAGTTATTAGAATACGTCGATTTTGGAATAAGCTGTATTGTTAAATTAATATACAGTAGGGTAGGTTTATGTACACACACACAAAATAAATAGAACATAAAAATTGCACTATGCAAGCGTAAATGAAAATGGTAACTTTCATTACGATGACTAGATCTTAATTAATCTATTTTTTGAGACTACTATAAAATATAAATAATACAATGGTGACAAAAATGGCACTTCCATTTTTGTTACGATTTCATTTTTTTTTATATCAGTCTTATATTAAGTGTGAGGGTTGCGTGCGATGTGCAAGAAGAAGGCTACTTTGTCGGTGCACTGTTCGCCGCACATGTTGCAGGTGAACGGGTCTTTGTAGCCATGGTACCCCATGTGCATCGTGTAGAGGACGAGGTCTCCGAAAGAGATGCAGCAGAATTGGCAGACGAAGTCGTTCGTGCTTTCTTCTTCTTTGCGTTCGGGGTTTTTTACCGTTTCCTGCATCTCTTCGTCTTCGTCGGATTGGTTGATGGCGGAGCGGTCGAGCTTGTAGGCGCGCCCTTTGCGGCGGTTTTTGATCGGCGGTTCGGTTTTGGTGAGATCGAGCGCGCCGTTGTCGACCCTTTCCTCTTCGTGAGTGTTTTCCTTGGGTTCTTCCGGAGTTAACGCAAAATTTCTTTCCTTGGCCAATTGCGCCAACTGAGGGAAGAACAGGGGCGCACCGGGGAACCCGCGCATGAACGGGTACGGAAAGTTCATGGGTAGCTGCGGAGAACCGCCCATCATGAGCTGAGCGAAGGGATTCTGCACCAGAGACTCGTTCTCCTCCCTGTGCTGCTTCATCTTCGGCCCCCTCCTCGTTCCGTAAACATCGATGATCGGCAGAGGATTTGGAGTCCCGTCGGGATTCAAAACCATGGCTGGTTTATGCGCGTACTTCCTTAAGTGCAACTTCAAGGAGTGGCAGTACTTCGTCGCGTAACTACAATCCGCGCATCTGTACTGGTAGATATTAGAGTGCGACTTCATGTGCGAATTAAGCATGGATTTATTCACGCAGGAGTAGTTGCACTTGTCGCACTTGAAGGGCTTGGAGCCAAAGTGGTTGCGGAGGTGGTACTCAAGGTGGTGTTTGTATTCCGTGACGAACGGACACTTGGGACACGTCAACAGCTTGTCGGTCTTGATGTGTCCCTTCGAGTGCTCCCAGAAGTCCAATTTCGTGATCGCCACGAAATCGCACTGTTTGCATTTAAACGTCTTCATCTTTCCGTGCGAATTCACCTTCGGCACCCGCACGTTCTCCTCGTCGCCCTCCTCCGCTCCGGTGTCCGACTTATCGTCATCATTCGAATGTTCACTGGTTGTCTTCGGGCTCATGATGACCGTCGGCAGAAAGTCGTTCTTCTCGAAACTCATCTGCAGTCTCCTTAGCGGATCTTCGGCGTCCTCTTGTCTGTTGTCACTTTCATCGGTTGCGGACGTCGGGGTTTTGGGTTCTTGCGGTATGGTCGGAGACGCGTGTGGAGTTAGGGTCGTCGACTGTTCCGGAGCATCGTTCTTGGGCTTGGGGGAGGCCATCGGCTCGGAGCTGGGCGGTGTTAAAGGGTTGAATCCGAGGTGGAAAGGTATTGAAGATTGATAGGATATGGGGGCTCTGGGTTGACTGGGTTGCGATGTTAAGGGAGTGTTGTAATAAGTGGCTTGTTGGTTGGACACCGTTGTTGGTGACGTGTACGCTGGATTGTAGTCCTGACTGTTGTCGCTTCCGGGGGATGAAGAGTGGAAATCGCTGCCGGACGTGATGCCGGAATCGTTTCTCTCTTCGTCCATCGGTTCTTGCTTCTGAAACAAACAAATAAAATCGAATGTTAAAAATCTGTAGAACAAAAGGAATTATTAAAGTTTTATCAGATATCCTATCAATAAACAAAATAAAGAGCGCTGTCACCAATAACGACAAGTAAGCGCCCTATTCACAGATATTTTTATTTTTCAATAGTAATGTATAGCCTTCCCAAAATATCGTGACACATTATGCAGTGAACATCTTAAATTTCCGGAAACTCATAATTGTTCAGTAAACACAATGTAAATATAGCCACAATTGTTCAAATTTACTCATAATTGATTCTGCTTCGTGAATTAGCAAAAAGATAATAAACATTCCTTACGCAATTACTCTTAAACACACTCACTTTAAATTCTTACGTCGCACATTTTCAAAATCGGCTAAAAAAAAATTGAAAAACAATCGTCAAACTTCAAATTTTTCTAATTTACTCATAATTTGTTCCATTTCATGAATTTGCGAAAAATAATAAACATCCCTTACGTAATTTACAAAATAATTACTTTTTAACACCCTACGTTTAAATTTTCATGTTACACATTTTCAAAATTGGCTAAAAGAAAATTAAAAACAATCGCCAAACTTCAATTTTTTCTAATTTACGCAAATTGGTTCCACTTCGTGAATTTGCGAAAAATAATAAACATCCCTTACTCAATTTACAAAATAATTACTCTTAAATATACTAGGTTTAAATTCTTATGTCACACGTTTTCAAAATCGACTAAAAAAAATTGAAAAACAATTGCCATAAACTTCAAATTTTTCAAATTTACTCATAATGGGTTCCGCTTCGTGAATTTGCAAAAAATAATAAACATCCCTTACACAAGTTACAAAATAATTACCCTTAAACACCCTTGGTTTAAATTCTCTGGTCGAACATTTTCAAAATCGGCAAAAAAAAATTGAAAACAATCGCTTCAATTTATTTAACTTTGATTCTTCTGCGTGAATTTGCACAAAAGAATAAACATTCCTTACGCAATTTACAAAATAATTACTCTTAAACACCATCGATTTAAATTTTCATGTCGCACATTTTCAAAATCGGCTAAAAAAATTGAAAAACAATCGCCACAAACTTCAAATTTTTCTAATTTACTCATAATTGGTTCCGCTTCGTGAATTTATAAAAAATAATAAACATCCCTTACGCAAGTTACAAAATAATTACTCTTAAACACACTCGGTTTAAATTCTCATGTCACACATTTTCAAAATCGGCTAAAAAGAAAAACTGAAATTTTTTTTTCTAATTTACTCATAATTGGTTCCGCTTCGTGAATTTGCAAAAAAATAATAAACATCCCTTACGCAAGCATTTCATCGACTGTTCATTGCTAGGCGACAGCCTGGCGTAAATGACATTTGTTGTATAATTATGGACCGAGGACGAAGGCCGAGGCAACAAATGTCATTAACGAAGGGATATTATGTGTGGCAATGAATTTAAGAAGAAATATGCGTCAGTAAAACGTAAGCCCAAAGTGTATTTCGAGGATGAAATGCCTACGGCTCGTGTTGCAAACTTCACCCTCATGGCAATAATAAAATTATACTCTTACTCTTTAAGTTCTCAAAGTATTGACCTCGGAAGAAATGTGCGAATTTATTGGATAATCAAAAGTTAGCCCGAAGTGAAGTGCATTCGATTAGATTATTTAGAGAATTAAACTTATACTCCAACTAAATTATTGACCTCGGCCTGGCGCCCTTGGTAACTTATCTACCTGAAGTCGGCGAATTTTTACTTTTATTTTAAGACGCTATTTATTTCGAAATTTTATGTTATTTAGTCAAAAATTGGGTCAAATTTAGAAAATTTACTTCATAAAAATAGACAATTTAAATTGCATAAGAAATTAACTCATTTCTTGTTCAATAAATTGTATAGTGTAAAACGGCTTTAATGTGAGGAAAGAAAAGTGGAAATGGTGCACTGATATCTGTTAAAATGAAACATCTTCAAAGCTTTTTGAAAACAATAACATAAATGAGCTCAATTGATTTAAATGTGGTAATTTATCAAAAAATAATAATTGAAAGAAAGTATCACATGTTAAAAGTCTATATATTTACAATTACGATTAAAGAAACCAATTGATGATTTTATTTAACAATAGTATAGTGTATTTAGGTCGGTTTCATTAACAGGTGAGAGCCTTGTTGTCTAATTATTGACCGAGGACGCAGGCCGAGACAAAAAATGTCATTTACAGAGGGATATCACCTTTGGCAATGAATTCAAGAACAAATGTGCGAATTCATTAGATGATGGAAAGTAAGGCAGAAGTGCATTCGATTAGATTATTTCGAAAATGAAAATTATACTCTTACTCTCAGGTCTTTAAATGATTGGTCTCGGCCCAGCGGCGTCGGTGACTTATCTATAAAAAGTCGTGGATTTTTAATTTCATTTTAAGACGGTATTTATTTTGAAATGTAATGTTCTTACTATTGTATAGTTGATTTTTACTTTCTCCGTTACGAAGTACGAGAAAGTATTGTGATCGTGATTTTTTTTTCAAAAATTTTTTTTACGGAAATATCCGTTTTGGGGTCCCTAGATGCCATTTCAACAATTTCTGGAAAATTTTTTTTTGTGTCTGTGTGTGTGTGTGTGTCTATCTGTGTGTGTGTCTGTCTGTGTGCGCTGTATCTCAAAAACTAATAGAGCAATTGATATGAAACTTTGAACATACGTCTTATTTCATAATCCAAAGAACTGAAAAGCTTTTGGTAAAATTTCGTACACCGGAAGTGGGTGTTTACCTTGACTGTTTTTTGTTTTTTGTCAATATTTTCTTAAATATGAAAAATATAAAAAAACTTTTAAACAAACATCGAAGACAACAAAGAAATGAACATCTTTTCCTTGAAAATATTTTTCATAAAATCATTTTTATTCGAGAAAAAAATTTATTAATTTTTTTTAATTTTTGGTTTATAATTATGAAACGATAGTAGTTACAACAAATTTATGTGAATAATAATTGTAGAGAATACCAAAATGAACAACTTCTAAAGAATAAGTTTTTTTCGAAATCTCGTTAGTTATTGAGTAAACCGAGTTTTTGAATTTGAAGTACAATTTTTCCATCTTTCACGATTTTGATGTTTTAAACGTCAGTTTCATCCGAGTTTACGCAACGCTTGATGTACATTTAAAATATGATTTCAATTGATAATAAACCCATGAAAACGTTAATATAAAGTCGGAGAAAGTAACATGATGGCCACATCACCATTTTTTATCGAAAAATTCACAAAAATTAATCCTAATTAATAAAACCTCACGCTACTCAAATGATTTTGGTTTTTGAAAATCTAACAATTTTCAAGCGAGTTACAGATTTTTCAAATTTTTGATTATCACGACGTCAAACATTTGTGCATCGTAGAAAGAAAAATTAAGAAAAAAATAGTAAAGGTATCGGAAAAATTTCACAAAACAATATCCTACTTATTAAAACCTCACTCTACTGAGATAACTTCGATTTTTCAAAATCCAATAATTTTCAAGCGAGTTACAGATTTTTGAAATTTTTGATTTTCACGACGTCAAACATTTGTGCATCGTAGAAAAAAACTTTATGAAAAAAATAGTAAAGGTATCGGAGAAATTTCACAAAAATGTATCCTAATTACTAAAACCTCACTCTACTCAAATAACACCGATTTTTGAAAATCCAATAATTTTCAAGCGAGTTACAGATTTAAGTCAAACATTTGTGCATCCAAGAAAGAAAAATTAAGAAAAAAATAGTGAAGGTATTGGAAAAATTTTACTAAATTTATCCTAATTACTAAAACCTCACTCTCCTCAGATAACTTTGATTTTTGGAAATCCAATAATTTTAAAGCGGATTACAGATTTTTGAAATTTTTGATTTTTACGAAGTCAAGCATTTGTACATGGTAGAAATCAAAATTAAGAAAAAAATAGTAAAGGTATCGGAAAAATTGCACAAAAATGTATCCTAATTATTAAAATCTTACTCTACTCAGATAACTTCGATCTTGAAAAATTCAATAATTTTCAAGCGAGTTGTAGATTTTTGAATTTTTTTATTTTCATGACGTCGAAAACGTCGAATAAAAAAAATTTAAGAAAAAAATAGCAAACGTATCGGAAAAATTTTACAAAAATTTATCCTAATTATTAAAACCTTACTCTACTCATATAACTTCGATTTTTGAAAATCCAATAATTTTCAAGCGAGTTGTAGATTTTTGAATTTTTTCATTTTGATGACGTCGAAAACGTCGATTAAAAAAAATAAGAAAAAAATAGTAAACGTATCGGAAAATTTTTTACAAAAATTTATCCTAATTATTAAAACCTTACTCTACTCGGATAACTTCGATTTTTGAAAATCCAATAATTTTCAAGCGAGTTACAAATTTTTGAAATTTTTGATTTTCACGACGTCAAGCATTTGTACATCGTAGAAAGAAAAATTAAGAAAAAAAATAGTAAACGTATCGGAAAAACTTCAAAAAAATGTATCCTAATTATTAGAACCTCACACTACTCAGAAAACTTCGATTTTTGAAAATCCAACAATTTTCAAGCGAGTTACAGATTTTTAAAATTTTTGATTTTCACGACGTCATCGTAGAAAGAAAAATTAAGAAAAAATGGTAAACGTATCGGAGAAATTTCACAAAAATTAATCCTAATTACTAAAACCTCACTCGACTCAGATAACTCCGATTTTTGAATATCCAATTATTTTCAAGCGAGTTGCAGATTTTTGAAATTTTTGATTTTCAAGACGTCATACATTTGTGCATCGTAGAAAAAAACTTTAAGAAAAAAATAGTAAAGGTATCGGAAAAATTTCACAAAAATTTATCCTAATTATTAAAACCTCACTCCACTCAGATAACTTCGATTTTTAAAAATCCAATGATTTTCAAGCGAGTCGAACACGTCGAATAGAGAAAAATTAAGAAAAAAATTGTAAACGTATCAGAAAAACTATAGACAAATTAGTCTTGAATGAGAAAATCCCACTCAATTCGAGGATTTCATAAGTGTAAATTACTTGATAAGAAAATAATTGAAAGGTTAGTACTTGATAAATGTATTTATTTAGGTATAGAAGCTCTGGGGCGTCTTTATAGGGTTGGAGGGTTGGATAAAGCCCATCCACAATCCTCTGTTTTTATTTTAATTTAATTTTACCAACAAATGTTTTTTCTGCGCGCTTTTTGTAGCTATTCAATCTCGAGTGATCTGACTAAGAAAGCCCACTCTTCAAAATTTAGAGCACAAACAAGTGTTTCGCAGGTGTAAATTAATTGATAGGAGAAGAATCTCGGATTTTTTGGTCATCAAAACTATTTTTTTAAGAGCTTACAAAAATGTATCAAGAAAATGCTCTTGATTTTTTCAAAATAACCAGTAACAAGTCCGTGGAGAAATACAAGTTAACATTGATTTTTTTTTCGTTTTTTTTCGAATATTTCTGGAAGTAGTCTGAATATTTTCAATTTCTTGTAACACATTATTCAGCATAATTGTACTATCTCTTATAGTTATCGATATAGCCATGGTAATGTATCTAATATGTAACACCCTGTATACAGTGCGCGCCTAAACTATGGAATATATTCAATAAAATCGAAATAAAATATTTTTGGAAAAAATCGATTTTCTTTGATAAAAATACACATTTTTGCATGAAAGTCGATTTTCAGTCGTCATTTCTTTTTGAGTAATGACGTCCGCCATTTTGATTTTAAATGACAACCCCCCATTTTTATTCTTGATTTTGACAGATCTTTTTATTGTCGAACTGGCAGTATAAAAATATTTCCATCTTGCGTAACAAATTTTTCGAGTAAATGACATTTGAATGTGAGAACCTGACATTTAAAGTTTTTGCAAAATGACCTTGTTCCAGCGCTTGTAGCAACAGTTTTTCCAAAGAACAATGATCTTGGCCTTTCATATAATACAATATGGTTTCAGCAAGACGGCGCATCCCCGCAGTAGGCGCATTTTTTTGTTTTCTTTTTCTTGAACATTTTGAATATTTTATAGGCTAATTCTGCGTACTCATCTCTCTCGCGGGCTATTCTATCAGTCCTCGCTTGCCAATACACCTATTCGTAAAGCAATTGTCAAAAAAAACGCGCATAGTGCGGGGGTGCGCCGTCTTGCTGAAACCATATTGTATTATATGTAAGGTCAAGATGTTTGGAAAAAAACGCTGGAACAAGGTGATGCAAAAACTCTAAATATCAAGTGGTCACCTTTAATTGTCATTTACTCGAAAAAATTCTTATGTAAGATGACAATATTTTTATACTGCCAGTTCGACAAGATCTGTCAAAATCAAGAACAAAAATGGGGGGTTGTCATCTAGAAACAAAATGGCTGACGTCATTACTCAAAAACAAATAACGACTGAAAATCGACTTCATGCAAAAATGAGTATTTTTATCAAAGACAATCGATTTTTTCCAAAAATATTTTATTTCGGTTTTACTGAATATATTCCATACTTTAGGCCCGCTGTATATTAACATTGAGAATTTTTGGCTCAGGTCAATAAATAAAGCCATAATTGACGTATGAACCATTTAAAACATTTTGTTAATAAATAAATCATAATTAACGTAAAATACTATTTCAATCTTTAGTACAGGGCAAAACTTTCGATCCATATTAGAGATTGTCATATAAGAGGAAATTATTGAAATGTCTTTGTGTCAATAATAATATCGTGTGAGCCACAAATTTTGTGAGATAAATGAGGTATATCGTATATTATTACATCATGAGACTGGATTACGACAATTGAATTAGATTTAAAAAATGAATTAATCTCAGACATGACTGCTATGTTTCTCTCTCTCTCTCTCAGGCATGGCCAACTCGGAAACAAAATTCTGTGGCTCACACCTTACAATAGATGGTATAAACTAAACCATTTTTAGAAACATATTTATGCTAAATTGTTATGGTACTTACAACAAGTGCAGGATTGTAGTGCCACGCCGGGGCAGGAGAATGCGCTTCCATCATGACGTTTGGCTGGTAACCGCCAAGTGGTCGTGGAAGGCCTCCTTGGATGCAAGTAGATGACATATCCCAACAAACACCTCCTCTCATTTCACGCATCAAATTAATTTATCTATGATACTGAAACAAAAAGATTAAAATTAGATTTCAACAGTTTAATACAATTAATTGTTTTAATATTTACGTATTGGTAGTTTATATTATTAATGATCGTATTTATTTGGTATTAATTTATTTTTTGACTTGACTTCGGTCACACACGGCAGTTATTTTTGAAATTTCTATATTTGTATGAATAAATGAAATGAATGATTTTCGACATAGTATAACCGCCAAACGTATTGTCCAATTTTGATGATTTTAACGCCAAAATATGGCGAATGTTGTGCAATTCAAAGACTGGTTAATACATGTTTTCATGAAATTAACGCAAAACGTCAAAATTGCATGTTTCCAAAGACGGAAGATTTAAAATTGCGATTTTAATTTTTTTTAATTGCACAGCTGACGAACCATTTTATGCAGTTTTAAAATGGGTTACGAAATTTTCTCGTAAAATGAAGAAAAATCGCAAAAATTACACTTTGCAATTTTGAAGATTTTAAAATCGCGATTTTGATTTTGTTAGTTTTTACAACTGTCCGATTTTTTTATTCTAACGTCAACAGGAGGCAAATTTATTGCAAAGCTGGTTCACAATTTTATTCGTAAAATTAACTCAAAACGCCAAAACGTTAAAAAATTTCAAATTCGCAATTTAGATTTTTGTAAATACACAACTGCACCCGTTCGAATTTTTTGATTCAAACGCAAAAATATGACAAAACATCCTAACTAAAACCCTCCTTGACACAAAACCCGAATAACTGGCCCCCGCAATAAAAAAATATTCGAAGATAACAGAATAAGAAGGCGGAAAGATCTCCTGGTCGATAGCCTATTGGAATATTGTTATACAGTGCGCGCCTAAAGTATGGAATATAGTGAGTAAAATCGAAATAAAATATTTTTGGAAAAAATCCTCGAACACGTCGATTTTCTTTTATAAAAATACAAATTTTTGCATGAAAGTAGATTTTCAGTCGTCATTTGTTTTTGAGTAATGACGTCAGCCATTTTGTTTTTAAATGGCAACCCCCTATTTTTATTCTTGATTTTGAGAGATCTTTTCATTGTCGAACTGGAAGTATAAAAATGTTGCCATCTTACATAAGAAATTTTTCGATGACGTCATTACTCAAAAACAAATGACGACTGAAAATCGATTTTCATGGACAAATGTGTATTTTTAAAAAACAAAATCGACGCTTCCGAGAATTTTTCCCAAAAATATTTGATTTCGGTTTTACTGAATATATTCCATACTTTAGGTGCGCACTGTATAATAATGTAAAGCAAAACTAAAAATTGTAAATGTTTTCAAATAAAGATGTTTGTATATGACAAATTTGATGTAATTTTAAAAGAGATTACAAATGTTTCAAAATGCAAAAATCTCACTTTTTTAAGTAAGACGATTTTAAAACCGAAATTTTGATTTTGAAATTGCACAACTGCTGAACGACTTGGATGATTTTGACGCCGAAATATGGCAAATTTAGTACAGTTTAAAAATTGGTCTATAACCTCTATCGCGAAGTTTCGCAGAACGTCTAAATTGCACGTTTTCAAAGTCCAAATATTAAAAATTGCGATTTTTATTTTTAAATTGCACAACTCCCCAAAGAGATTATGATTGTATTTTTTTTTCATGTAATCACAAAATGCAAAAATTTCACTTTTTTAAAATAAGCAACTTTGATTTTTGAAATTGCACAACTTGCAAATGCGTTGTTCGATTTTGACAATTTCTTACGTCATAATGTGAAAAATTTAGTGCAATTTGAAAACTGGTTAATAATTTTGTTCTTCAATTTAACGCTAAACGTCAAAATTGCACGATTTCAAAGACCAAATATTAAAAACAGCGATTGTGATTTTTTAAATTGCAAAACTCTTTTTGTTTTTAAGTTTTTTTTTTTATTGTAAAGCAAAATTTGTTCATGTAATCTCAAAATGCAATAATTTCATTTTTTAAATTTGGAGATTTTAAATTGGCAACTTCAAATGCGTTGTCCGATTTTGAAGATTTCTTACGTCATAATGTGGAAAATTTAGTGCAGTTTGAAAACTGGTTAACAATTTTGTTCGTGAAATTAACGCTAAACGTCAAAATTGCACGTTTTCAAAGACCAAATATTAAAAATAATTTGATTTTTTAAATTACAAAACTCTTTTTGTTTTTAAGTTTTTTCTTTTAATTGTAAAGCAAAATTTTCTCATGTAATCTCAAAATGCAATAATTTCATTTTTTAAATTTGACTATTTTAAATTCGCAACTTTGATTTTACTTTCTCCGTTACGAAGTACGAGAAAGTATTGTGATCGTGATTTTTTTTTTAAATTTTTGCGGAAATATCCGTTTTGGGGTCTCTAGATACCATTTCAACAAATTCTGGAAAAAAAAATGTGTCTGTCTGGTGACACATTATCAGTTTTGGGATGTGAAAAGCTACTCAAAAATTAAACAAAAAACGCAGGTTAGCATTTAAGAAAATAAAGTTGATGGGACGAAACGTCGTATTTGAAAAATAAAATTATTTTCAGGTACACTTTTGTACGTCTTAAGAAAGTGCTCTTGGGTTGTTCTTGGTTTTTCAAAATAACCTGTAATGAAGTCGTAAGAAAATAAAAACCAAAATTGATTTTTTCGGTTATTTTCGAATATCGAAGTAGTCGGAATATTTGAAGTTACTTTTAAAAAAATATTCAGCATTAAAATAAGCATTTTTTGTTCATTTAACTAACTCTCTATCTCTTATAGTTACCGAGATAGCAATGCTAATGCGTCGAATTTGTAACACCCTGTATAAAATGTATAACCAATTAAAATGGATGTAATTTTAATTTAAAAAATATTTAAGAAACGAGAAAGAGGATTTGAAAATAATGCATCGAATTTGTAACAGCCTGTACAAACCAATTGTAAACATTGAAATTGATGCAATTTTAATTTAAAAAATGGCGATGTGGCCATCATGTTACTTTCTCCAACTTGATGGTATCATAGCCATTTATATTTACGTTTTCATTGTTTATTTTTAATTTAAATCATGTTTTAAATGTACATCGAGCGTTGCATAAACTCGGATGAAACTGACGTTTTAAACGTCAAAATTATGAAAGATGGAGAAATTATACAAAATATTCAAAAACTCGGTTTACTCAAAAACTAACGAGATTAAAAAAAAAACTTATTCTTTAGAAGTTGTTCATTTTGGCATTCTATACAATTATTATTAACATAAATTTGCTGTAACTATTATCGTTTCATAATTATAAATCAAAAATAAAAAAATATTTTTTTTTCTCGAATAGCAATGATTTTATAAAAAAATATTTTTAAGCAAAAGATGTTCATTTCTTTGTTGTCTTTAATGTTTGTTTAAATGTTTTTGTGATATTTTTCATATTTTAAGAAAATATTGGCAAAAAACAAAAAAAACAATTAAGGTAAATACCCACTTCCGGTGTACGAAATTTTATCAAAAGCTTTTCAGTTCTTCGGATTATTAAATAAGACGTATGTTCAAAATTTGATATCAATTGCTCTATTCGTTTTTGAGATACAGTGCAGACACACAAAGACCCAAAAAAAATTATCCAGAAATTGTTGAAATGGTATCTAGGGACCCCAAAACGGATATTTCCGTAAAAAAAAATTTTGAAAAAAAATCACGATCACAATACTTTCTCGTACTTCGTAACGGAGAAAGTAAAAATATTTAAGAAAAGAAAAAGAGGATTTGAAAATATATGACATTTATTTAATACCATAAATAATAATTCTAATTGAAAAATCTCACATGTTACAGAATCTTTAAATAAATTAAATTAATTTAAACACAAATAACTGATTCAAGCAGTTAAGGAGTGTGTGAAATCGCCGCATTTATTAAAAATAATTAACCCGCCATTGGTGGCGCAAATTTGACTTTGATCAATGGTGACGCCGGTCTCACGCACCGGTGTTTTCAACTGAAGATTTTTCGAAACGTGTTACAAAAGTTCATGTTTTTTTTTTAAATTTATGCTCTTTAATAAAACAAAGATATTTAATCAATTTACGCTCTACAATGCGGCAACTACTCGAAATTGCAACAACAACAAAAAAATAACGGAGAATAAAGTTATTCGAATTTTTTAACACACCCGGTCTCACAGACCAGTGGGGTCACCATTGGCGGGTTAAACCCAAATTGATGATTCAAACAGTCAAGGAGTATGTGAAATAATCGAATTTATTGGTTTCTTTGCCACGACATAATTCAAAAATAATTAATTAAATTTGATAAAACAATACAATAATTAAGTAATGAAGCTAACAACATAAAATTGTTGATTGAATGGTTGTTCCAGTCATTCTAAACATTATAAAATGCATGTTGGCTTAGATATGATTTTAAGATCCTTTTCTAAACGGATGAAACATGAAAAGTCTTACACAAAATGTTTACTTTTATTTTTACTCTAAGTTTAAGAATACCCATCACTATAGATTATGACGTATGTAAAACATATATATGTTAATGCATTAATAAAGAATTGAAAATCGATGCAAAAATGTTAATTCAAAATATTAAACTATAACAATCACAAAAATGAAAAATACGATGCGTTTCGTCTACAATTTAAGACTCTTGAAAAGACTACAAGAGACAAATCGTCTATTGAAAAAACTTAAATTAGAAATGCATCGTATTTTTAATTTTAATTTAATTTATCTACAATAAGTTTTTTTTACTAGAATAATCAATCACCTTTGTATTTTTTTTTCAATCCGTTAAAGTTCCGACGATTCACAACTATTATAAAATGTACATATATTCCAAAAAAAACAACTGACTAACGAAAACGGACCACGGCCTGCTGCGCCAATGCTCGAGCAACTACTATCTGACCACGCCAAATCAGAGATAGCCCTGACCAGTCGACTCCCACCCCCCCCTAAAGAGAGAGCCGACTTCCCCTTCCTGAAAGCTTCCACCCCTTAACCCCCACCGCCCCTTTCGCCCACGTCCCTTTTTTTCAGAGGAATAGCACGAAAAGCTTACGCGGGCGTTTGCCTTATCGCTTCTCCCTGATTTACGACGATACATAAAATATTTAATTTCACCCGAGCGAGTTCTTTCGATAGAGAATGAAGACGGAAAAAATGTATGAAAAATTCAAAACCTTCAAAAAAGAAAAAACATCGCAGAAATATAAATTATTGATAGGAAAAAGAAGAAATGTGACAAATTCAAAGGCTTCAAAAAGGCTATCGGAGAAATATAAATAATTGATAGATATCATGGTGATGGTTGCGACCGTTACTACCCTGTAATTCATTATAGAAACACTAAATAAAATACTTAGTAAGTTTTTTACCACAATTTATCTGATGTTCAATAAATTGTGGTAAAAAACTTAGTGTTTTATTCAGTGTTTCTATTGATAGATACGAAATTCAAAGGCTTCAAAAAGTACATTTGAGAAATGGTCTTTTTAAAGCCTTTGCATTTTTCATACATTTTTTTTTCTATTTGTTGAATTTGGTTTTCGTTTATCACGTGGTGAAATATTTTTCATATTAAAGGTTGTTGAAATGAGGCACTTGGTTGGTTTCACAATTTTTTACAATTTATTCCGAATTTTTTCGATTTTTACATCTTACATTACATTTCCTAGATAATGATGTAAAAATCTAAAGTAGTCGGAATGAATTATAAAAAATTGTAAAACCAACCAAGTGCCTCATTTCAACAACCTTTAATATTCAAAATGTTTCACCACGTGATAAACGAGAACCAAATTCATTCAACAAATAGAAAAAACAAATATATGAAAAATTCAAAGGCTTTAAAAGGACCATCGGAGAAGTATAAATAATTGATAGAAAAAACATTCAAGGGCTTCAAAAAGTCCATCGGAGAAATATAAATTATTGACCGTAAAAATGTATGAAAAATTCAAACCCTTAAAAAAAACATCGTAGAAATATAAATGATTGATTGGAAAAAGAAATAAGTGTGACAAATTCAAAGGCTTTAAAAAGGCCATCGAAGAAGTATAAATAATTGATAGAAAAAAACATTCAAGGGCTTCAAAAAGTCCATCGGAGAAATATAAATTATCGATAGAAAAAATATATGAAAAATTCAAAGGCTTCAAAAAGGCCTTCCGAAGAATATAAATGATTGATAGAAACAAAAAGTGAAGGCTTCAAAAAGAGCATTGGAGAAATATAAATTATTGATAGAAAAAAAAATGTATGAAAAGTCCTCAATCGCTTCAATCTATCACCAAAACACTATTATCAAGTGTTCTTAATTGTATGAAAACTATAATCAGGAATAATACATAAAGTGAGTGATATAAACAAAGTTAATTGTGTTTTTAATTTAAAAAAAATCAAATAATTGAAGATTTTTTTCTATATTTTTCGAAATTTTTTAAAACAAAATTCTCACATTTTTCAAATAACACAAGAAAATTAAAACTATCGTTTCAGAATGACCAAAGCAATAACAAAACATATATCTAACCGAATCTTACGTGATGTAAAAAAAAATTCCAAAACATTGAATATTTTTTCTATATTTTTCGGTATTTTTTATAACAAAATCCTCACATTTTGTACAAATAACACAAAAAAATTAAAACTTTGTTTTGGAATGACCAAAGCAATAACAAAACATATATCTAACCGAATCTTAGGTGATGTAAAAAAGAAAAATTCCAAAACATTGAAGATTTTTTCTATATTTTTCGATATTTTTTATAACAAAATTCTCACATTTTGTACAAATAACACAATAAAATGAAAACTTTGTTTCAGAACGACCAAAGCAATAACAAAACAAATATCTAACCGAATCTCAGGTGATATAAAAAAAATTCTAAAACATTGAAGATTTTTTCTATATTTTTCGATATTTTGATAACAAAATCCTCACATTTTGTACAAATAACAGAAGAAAATTAAAACTTTCGTTTCAGAATGACCAAAGCAATAACAAAACATATATCTAACCGAATCTTAAGTAATGTAAAAAAAAAACTATAACAAAACTCTCACGTTACAAAATAAAATTTCTATCTTTAAAAAATCCTTTCAAATATTAAACTTTCATTTCAAAATCAACAAAACTATGACAAAAATAAATTTCTTACCGAATCTTAAGCGATGTAAAAAAAATCCTTGGACTTAAACAACCGCACGCACAAAACTTAAACGAAATAATAAAAAAAGCCGTCACACAACTGTTTTCAAAAACTCTGGACGTGTTCACCTTTCAGCAGTTCAAGTCTGTTTACTGATTTTCGGGTATTGTCCGCGCTTTTGAAAGGTCGGGCACCCCCACCACCACTCCACCCGGAGCAGCCCCTAAAGCGAATTGGAAAAATGTTTTGGGCGAGGAGGTAATAATAAAAACGGAAGGGGGGTTAATTTGGTAACCATTGTCTCCGTTTTTGGAAATATACGAAAGGGTTAATTTGTTTTAATCCCTGGCTACCTGTTAAAATCTAGCTTGCTTTGCAGATTTTGATAATAGATTGGTTTTAAAGACGTTTTAAAGATTTATTGAACAAGAAATTGGTAAAATTTAAATTGTTTAGTTTCATGCAGTAAAGTGTGCCAAAAATTGAGTAGGATTGCAAAATTGCGCAAAAGTAGTTTTACAGATTGTGTGGGAAATTGTAGAGCTGCTTCAGTTTGTACGCAATTTTACGATCCGACTCAATTTTTTGGAAAATTTACTTTATGAAACTTGACAATTCAAATTGAACTCATTTCGTGTTTAATAAATTGTGTCGTGTAAAACGGCTTTAATGGATTTTTTAAAAAAATGGGTGCCTTTTGTGGTTAACTATAGTGGCGGCTCGTGTAACATATTACCCCCCCCCCACCTTTTACGAAGAAATAAAGAACGATTTATCTTCCTAGACCAAAGTAACTGACAAAAAAGTGTTTTATGACTTGATTAAAAATTCTTGCTGAGCTTGAAACTACAGGTAGTGTCATGGCTCCTTGAGTCTATATAACAAGCTGCCCCTGTCAAAGTAGAATCTATTTTGAGTAAATTTGGAAAGTTTCAAGTGTCCAGCAATTGTTTTTATATTTTTTTTTCAATATTTTGAAAATTGAGTAACATTCGTCTGCATAGTGACTTCTGGTGAGTCTATCCCGGAATATAGTGAAGGGGTGTTTTTTAGGTTTTTCTTGTACCATAAAGTAGAATCTATTTTGAGTAAATTTGGAAAGTTTCAAGTGTGTGGCAATTGTTTTTATATTTTTTCAATATTTTAAAAATTGAGTAACACTAGAATGCCTGCATAGTGACTTCTGGTGTGTCTATCCCGGAATATAGTGAAGGGGTGTTTTTTAGGGTTTTCTTGTACCATAAAGTAGAATCTATTTTGAGTACATTTAGAAAGTTTCAAGTGTGTGGCAATTGTTTTTATATTTTTTCAATATTTTAAAAATTGAGTAACACTAGAATGCCTGCATAGTGACTTCTGGTGAGTCTATCCCGCAATATAATGAAGGGGTGTTTTTTAGGGTTTTCTTGTACCATAAAGTAGAATCTATTTTGAGTAAATTTAGAAAGTTTCAAGTGTGTGGCAATTGTTATTATATTTGTTTTCAATTTTTTGAAAATTGAGTAACACCAGAATGTCTGCATATTGACTTCTGGTGAGTCTATCTCGGAATCTAGTGAGAGGGTGTTTTTAGGTTTTTCTTGTTCCATAAAGTAGAATCTATTTTGAATAAATTTGGAAACTTTCAAGTGTGTGGCAATTTTTATAATTTTTTTTTTAATTTTGAAAATTGAGTAACACCAGAATGTCTGCATAGTGACTTCTGGTGAGTCTATCTCGGAATCTAGTGAGGGGGTGTTTTTAGGTTTTTCTTGTACCATAAAGTAGAATCTATTTTGAATAAATTTGGAAAGTTTCAAGTGTGTGGCAATTGTTATTATATTTTTTTTCAATATTTTGAAAATTGAGTAACACTAGAATGTCTGCACAGCGACTTCTGGTGAGTCTATCTCGGAATCTGGTGGGGGGTGTTTTTAGGTTCTTCTTGCGCCATAAAGTAGGATCTATTTTAGTAAATTTGGAAAGTTTCAAGTGTGTGGCAATTGTTATTATATTTTTTTTTTAATTTTGAAAATTGAGTAACACCAGAATGTCTGCATAGTGACTTCTGGTGAGTCTATCTCGGAATCTAGTGAGGGGGTGTTTTTAGGTTTTTCTTGTACCATAAAGTAGAATCTATTTTGAATAAATTTGGAAACTTTCAAGTGTGTGGCAATTTTTATAATTTTTTTTTTAATTTTGAAAATTGAGTAACACCAGAATGTCTGCATAGTGACTTCTGGTGAGTCTATCCCGCAATATAATGAAGGGGTGTTTTTTAGGGTTTTCTTGTACCATAAAGTAGAATCTATTTTGAGTAAATTTAGAAAGTTTCAAGTGTGTGGCAATTGTTATTATATTTGTTTTCAATTTTTTGAAAATTGAGTAACACCAGAATGTCTGCATAGTGACTTCTGGTGAGTCTATCTCGGAATCTAGTGAGAGGGTGTTTTTAGGTTTTTCTTGTTCCATAAAGTAGAATCTATTTTGAATAAATTTGGAAACTTTCAAGTGTGTGGCAATTTTTATAATTTTTTTTTTAATTTTGAAAATTGAGTAACACCAGAATGTCTGCATAGTGACTTCTGGTGAGTCTATCTCGGAATCTAGTGAGGGGGTGTTTTTAGGTTTTTCTTGTACCATAAAGTAGAATCTATTTTGAATAAATTTGGAAAGTTTCAAGTGTGTGGCAATTGTTATTATATTTTTTTTCAATATTTTGAAAATTGAGTAACACTAGAATGTCTGCACAGCGACTTCTGGTGAGTCTATCTCGGAATCTGGTGGGGGGTGTTTTTAGGTTCTTCTTGCGCCATAAAGTAGGATCTATTTTAGTAAATTTGGAAAGTTTCAAGTGTGTGGCAATTGTTATTATATTTTTTTTTTAATTTTGAAAATTGAGTAACACCAGAATGTCTGCATAGTGACTTATGGTGAGTCTATCTCAGAATCTAGTGAGGGGGTGTTTTTAGGTTCTTTTTGCGCCATAAAGTAGAATATATTTTAAGTAAATTTGGAAAGTTTCAAGTGTGTGGCAATTGTTATTATATTTTTTTTCAATTTTTTGAAAATTGAGTAACACTAGAATGTCTGCACAGCGACTTCTGGTGAGTCTATCTCGGAATCTAGTGAGGGGTTGTTTTTAGGTTCTTCTTGCGCCATAAAGTAGAATCTATTTTGAGTAAATTTGGAAAGTTTCAAGTGTGTGGCAATTGTTATTATATTTTTTTTCAATTTTTTGAAAATTGAGTAACACTAGAATGTCTGCATAGTGACTTCTGGTGAGTCTATCTCGGAATCTGGTGGGGGGTGTTTTTAGGTTCTTCTTGCGCCATAAAGTAGGATCTATTTTAGTAAATTTGGAAAGTTTCAAGTGTGTGGCAATTGTTATTATATTTTTTTTTTAATTTTGAAAATTGAGTAACACTAGAATGTCTGCATAGTGACTTATGGTGAGTCTATCTCAGAATCTAGTGAGGGGGTGTTTTTAGTTTCTTTTTGCGCCATAAAGTAGAATATATTTTGAGTAAATTTGGAAAGTTTCAAGTGTGTGGCAATTGTTATTATATTTTTTTTCAATTTTTTTAAAATTGAGTAACACTAGAATGTCTGCACTGCGACTTCTGGTGAGTCTATCTCGGAATCTAGTGAGGGGTTGTTTTTAGGTTCTTCTTGCGCCATAAAGTAGAATCTATTTTGAGTAAATTTGGAAAGTTTCAAGTGTGTGGCAATTGTTATTATATTTTTTTTTTAATTTTGAAAATTGAGTAACACTAGAATGTCTGCATAGTGACTTATGGTGAGTCTATCTCAGAATCTAGTGAGGGGGTGTTTTTAGGTTCTTCTTGCGCCATAAAGTAGAATATATTTTGAGTAAATTTGGAAAGTTTCAAGTGTGTGGCAATTGTTATTATATTTTTTTTCAATTTTTTGAAAATTGAGTAACACTAGAATGTCTGCACAGCGACTTCTGGTGAGTCTATCTCGGAATCTAGTGAAGGGTTGTTTTTAGGTTCTTCTTGCGCCATAAAGTAGAATCTATTTTGAGTAAATTTGGAAAGTTTCAAGTGTGTGGCAATTGTTATTATATTTGTTTTCAATTTTTTGAAAATTGAGTAACACCAGAATGTCTGCATAGTGACTTCTGGTGAGTCTATCTCGGAATCTAGTGAGGGGTTGTTTTTAGGTTCTTCTTGCGCCATAAAGTAGAATCTATTTTGAATAAATTTGGAAAGTTTCAAGTCTATGGCAATTGTTATTATATTTTTTTTCAATTTTTTGAAAATTGAGTAACACCAGAATGTCTGCATAGTGACTTCTGGTGAGTCTATCTCGGAATCTAGTGAGGGGGTGTTTTTAGGTTTTTCTTGTACCATAAAGTAGAATCTATTTTGAATAAATTTGGAAAGTTTCAAGTCTATGGCAATTGTTATTATATTTTTTTTCAATATTTTGAAAATTAAATAACACTAGAATGTCTGCATGGTGACTTCTGGTGAGTCTATCTCGCAATCTAGTGAAGGGGTGTCTTTAGGTTTTTCTTGTACCATAAAATAGAATCTATGTTGAGTAAATTTGGAAAGTTTCAAGTGTGTGGCAATTGTTATTATTTTTTTTTAATTTTGAAAATTGAGTAACACCAGAATGTCTGCATAGTGACTTCTGGTGAGTCTATCTCAGAATCTAGTGAGTGGGTGTTGTTAGGTTCTTCTTGCACCATAAAGTAGAATATATTTTGAGTAAATTTGGAAAGTTTCAAGTGTGTGGCAATTGTTATTATATTTTTTTTTAATTTTGAAATTTGAGTAACACTAGAATGTCTGCATAGTGACCTCTGGTGAGTCTATCTCAGAATCTAGTGAGGGGGCGTTTTTAGGTTCTTCTTGCACCATAAAGTAGAATATATTTTGAGTAAATTTGGAAAGTTTCAAGTGTGTGGCAATTGTTATTATATTTTTTTTTCAATATTTTGAAAATTGAGTAACACTAGAATGTCTTCATAGTGACTTCTGGTGAGTCTATCTCGGAATCTAGTGAGGGGGTGTTTTTAAGTTTTTCTTTTATCGTAAAGTAGAATCGATTTTGAGTAAATTTGGAAAGTTTCAAGTGTGTGGCAATTGTTATTATATTTTTTTTTTAATTTTGAAAATTGACTAACACTAGAATGTCTGCATAGTGACCTCTGGTGAGTCTATCTCAGAATCTAGTGAGGGGGTGTTTTTAGGTTCTTCTTGCACCATAAAGTAGAATCTATTTTGAGTAAATTTGGAAAGTTTCAAGTGTGTGGCAATTGTTATTATATTTTTTTTTCAATATTTTGAAAATTGAGTAACACTAGAATGTCTGCATAGTGACTTCTGGTGAGTCTATCTCAGAATCTGGTGTGGGGTTGTTTTTAGGTTTTTCTTGTACCATAAAGAAGAATCTATTTTGAGTAAATTTGGAACGTTTCAAGTGTGTGGCAATTGTTATTATATTTTTTTTTAATTTTGAAAATTGAGTAACACCAGAATGTCTGCATAGTGACTTCTGGTGAGTCTATCTCGGAATCTAGTGAGGGGGTGTTTTTAGGTTTTTCTTGTACCATAAAGTAGAATCTATTTTGAATAAATTTGAAAAGTTTCAAGTCTATGGCAATTGTTATTATATTTTTTTTCAATATTTTGAAAATTAAATAACACTAGAATGTCTGCATGGTGACTTCTGGTGAGTCTATCTCGCAATCTAGTGAAGGGGTGTCTTTAGGTTTTTCTTGTACCATAAAATAGAATCTATGTTGAGTAAATTTGGAAAGTTTCAAGTGTGTGGCAATTGTTATTATTTTTTTTTAATTTTGAAAATTGAGTAACACCAGAATGTCTGCATAGTGACTTCTGGTGAGTCTATCTCAGAATCTACTGAGGGGGTGTTTTTAGGTTCTTCTTGCACCATGAAGTAGAATATATTTTGAGTAAATTTGGAAAGTTTCAAGTGTGTGGCAATTGTTATTATATATTTTTTTTAATTTTGAAAATTGACTAACACTAGAATGTCATCATAGTGACCTCTGGTGAGTCTATCTCAGAATCTACTGAGGGGGTGTTTTTAGGTTCTTCTTGCACCATGAAGTAGAATATATTTTGAGTAAATTTGGAAAGTTTCAAGTCTGTGGCAATTGTTATTATATTTTTTTTTTAATTTTGAAAATTGAGTAACACCAGAATGTCTGCATAGTGACTTCCGGTGAGTCTATCTCGGAATCTAGTGAGAGGGTGGTTTTAGGTTTTTCTTGTACCATAAAGCAGTGGCGACTTATACAATAAACCCCACCCCCACACTTTTTTGAAGAAATAAACAACGATTTATCTTCCTAGATCAAAGTAAATGGCAAGAAAGTGTTATGAATAAAAAATTCTCTCTGAGCTTGAAACCACAGGTAGTGCCTTAGCTCCTAGGCTCTACATAACGAACCGCCCCTGGTTAACTACATATACCTATTGTTAAAACTAAAAACAAAACAGTTTCGCACCATCATTGCTTTAAAAAAATATTAAAATATTAATATAGTGCCTTGTTAATAAAATTACACAAGACATTTATTAGGTGAGGTCCGACACTCCCAAGTTTAATTAATTTTAATTATACAGGGTGTCCAAAATTTAGTGTCAAACTTTTGAAACTTTAAAGTATTTTATTTTTATTATTTCTGAGATTAGTTTAGTTGCTGGTATGATTTTTAGTGCTATTTATTTTATACGTGAATCACCATATTTTTGTTATTTTTGTTTTTTCTCGCTACATTTGTAAAAATTTTGTTATAAGTAATTTTGTAAAAGAACATTTTTCATGAATAAATCCATTATCTATTTTCTTTAATTCGAATTCTATGTTTTATGACAAACTGATTATATTGTGGGAGAGAGCCCACCCACATTGTAAGTAAGGACCCACCCACTACTCACTAGATCAACTTTTACTTTTGCAAAACATTCAGTTTGCCATAATTATATTTGTAACATCTCCAATTGTCTATAAAAATATTTCATTAAGTATTTACTGTTATACTTTGATCAATGGATTTTTGCGTGCACGTCATAGATAGCTGAACCTAGCTCCGACAACATTTTCATGCGTTTACTCTCTCTACATTAAGTTGAATTAGACGTAATCATATGTGTACGTATGTCGTCCAAGGCGAGAAAACTCAGTATTGGGTAATGATGCACAAGCAAAGATCCATTGATCAAACCATAGTAACTTTCTGTACCATAATCCTGAGGTACACTAATATTATTTTAACTGCACATTTCATGTAGTATTCACCAATTAGTCCTCTCGCTGGATGTTATTACGAAACATCCCATCTATAAATCAAATTTAGGATGTCTTGTACTGCCTCGAAAATATTACGGTGCATTCATTTAGAGTTCAAGTGCATTTGTTTTTATGTAGTAATTATGCTAATTACAAAATTATTGGTCATTACAAAATAATGTTATCACTTTCAGTGTATCATGAACAAAGTTTTCCAGATGTATATATATAATACAAGTCACACTGACCCATGGAAATTTCTTAATTGGTATTTTTTTGTTTACTATATTAATATTTCCATTGGGGGTCTAGCTTAAATAAACAGAAAAAAACATTCCAAATTATTATTTAATTATGTTTACCATTAATAATCAGAAGCTATTTTAACAAGTGTAACGTTCTCGTTTATTGAAATTATTATCAATGATTCTAATCGTGAAAAAAAATTTAATAGTATTACAGTGATGTCTAATTCCTTCAAATATTTACAAAATAGATATAGATTACTCATTTGTTGATTTGGTCCAGTTTTTGGACGTAGGCATCGTTGCCATCTGCCACGACCCTTTTATAAGAGTTCAAGGTGGTATTAAGAATTAAACTTTTACTGTAAAAGAGAAAATTTAGAGCAAATCTCAAAAGCTTTATTGGAGGTTTAGTTGTTGAAATAACGCTAGTGTTAAATTTTAAAGCTATTTAGAATCGTGATTAATTATCGTTTTAACGGCCTTTCTTTTTATATCATTTCATAATTAAATAAATTAGGTGCATTTGATTTTAATCAAAATTTCTAATTTGTTTCTCCAAAACTTCAATTCTTTTCCAATTATTTTTAATAGGAATTAGCGTTAAAAGTACAAAATCCATAAAAATACAATGCCTCTTTAATTCCCCGTTAAAACAATTGGCATATCTTAGGTGTGCGTGAAACAACAGCACTTCAAACCTGAAGCAAAGGAACAAAAAGAGCATTCACCGATTTAAAAAATTGTAAAAATTTAATCAACTGAAGAATTAGCTATTAAAGTTCAAAATCCATAAAAATACGATGCTTCCTCAACTTTCTGTTAAAACAATTGAGATATCTCAGGTGTGAATAAAATAACAGCACTCCAAACCTGAAGCAGAGAAACAAAAAGAGCATTCACCGACTTAAAAAATTGTAAAAATATAATCAACTGAAGAATTAGCTATTAAAGTTCAAAATCCAAAAAAATACTATGCTTCCTTAACTTCCCGTTAAAACAATTGAGATATCTTAGGTATGAATAAAACGACAGCACTCCAAACCTGAAGCAGAGGAACAAAAAGAGCATTCACCGATTTAAAAAATTGTAAAAATATAATCAACTAAAGAATTAGCTATTAAAGTTCAAAATCCATAAAAATACGATGCTTCCTTAACTTCCCGTTAAAACAATTGAGATATCTTAGGTGTGAATAAAACGACAGCACTCCAAACCTGAAGCAGAGGAACAAAAAAAGCATTCACCGATTTAAAAAATTGTAAAAATATAATCAACCGAAAAATTAGCTATTAAAGTTCAAAATCCATAAAAATACGATGCTTCCTTAACTTCCCGTTAAAACAATTGAGATATCTTAGGTGTGAATAAAACAACAGCACTCCAAACCTGAAGCAGAGGAACAAAAAGAACATTCACCGATTTAAAAAATTATAAAAATATAATCAACCAAAGATTTAGCTATTAAAGTTCAAAATCCATAAAAATACTATGCTTCCTTAACTTCCTGTTGAAACAATTGAGATATCTTAAGTGTGAATAAACCGACAGCACTACAAACCTGAAGCAAAGAAACAAAAAGAGCATTCACCGATTTAAAAAATTGTAAAAATATAATCAACCGAAGATTTAGCTATTAAAGTTCAAAATCCATAAAAATACTATGCTTCCTTAACTTCCTGTTGAAACAATTGAGATATCTTAAGTGTGAATAAACCGACAGCACTACAAATCTGAAGCAGAGGAACAAAAAGAACATTCACCGATTTAAAAAATTGTAAAAATATAATCAACTGAAGATTTAGCTATTAAAGTTTAAAATCTATAAAAATACTATGCTTCCTTAACTTCCTGTTAAAACAATTGAGATATCTTAAGTGTGAATAAACCGACAGCACTACAAACCTGAAGCAGAGGAACAAAAAGAACATTCACCGATTTAAAAAATTGTAAAAATATAATCAACCGAAGATTTAGCTATTAAAGTTCAAAATTCATAAAAATACAATGCTTCTTTAATTTCCCATTAAAACAATTGAGATATCTTAGGTGTGAATAAAACGACAGCACTCCAAACCTGAAGCAGAGGAACAAAAAGAGCATTCACCGATTTAAAAAATTGTAAAAATATAATCAACCAAAGATTTAGCTATTAAAGTTCAAAATCCATAAAAATACTATGCTTCCTTAACTTCCTGTTGAAACAATTGAGATATCTTAAGTGTGAATAAACCGACAGCACTACAAACCTGAAGCAAAGAAACAAAAAGAGCATTCACCGATTTAAAAAATTGTAAAAATATAATCAACCGAAGATTTAGCTATTAAAGTTCAAAATCCATAAAAATACTATGCTTCCTTAACTTCCTGTTGAAACAATTGAGATATCTTAAGTGTGAATAAACCGACAGCACTACAAATCTGAAGCAGAGGAACAAAAAGAACATTCACCGATTTAAAAAATTGTAAAAATATAATCAACCAAAGATTTAGCTATTAAAGTTCAAAATCCATAAAAATACTATGCTTCCTTAACTTCCTGTTGAAACAATTGAGATATCTTAAGTGTGAATAAACCGACAGCACTACAAATCTGAAGCAGAGGAACAAAAAGAGCATTCACCGATTTAAAAAATTGTAAAAATATAATCAACCGAAGATTTAGCTATTAAAGTTTAAAATCTATAAAAATACTATGCTTCCTTAACTTCCTGTTAAAACAATTGAGATATCTTAAGTGTGAATAAACCGACAGCACTACAAATCTGAAACAGAGGAACAAAAAGAACATTCACCGATTTAAAAAAATTGTAAAATTATAATCAACCAAAGATTTAGCTATTAAAGTTCAAAATCCATAAAAATACTATGCTTCCTTAACTTCCTGTTGAAACAATTGAGATATCTTAAGTGTGAATAAACCGACAGCACTACAAACCTGAAGCAAAGGAACAAAAAGAACATTCACCGATTTAAAAAATTGTAAAAATATAATCAACCGAAGATTTAGCTATTAAAGTTCAAAATCCATAAAAATACTATGCTTCCTTAACTTCCTGTTGAAACAATTGAGATATCTTAAGTGTGAATAAACCGACAGCACTACAAACCTGAAGCAAAGGAACAAAAAGAACATTCACCGATTTAAAAAATTGTAAAAATATAATCAACCGAAGATTTAGCTATTAAAGTTCAAAATCCATAAAAATACTATGCTTCCTTAACTTCCTGTTGAAACAATTGAGATATCTTAAGTGTGAATAAACCGACAGCACTACAAACCTGAAGCAAAGGAACAAAAAGAACATTCACCGATTTAAAAAATTGTAAAAATATAATCAACCAAAGATTTAGCTATTAAAGTTCAAAATCCATAAAAATACTATGCTTCCTTAACTTCCTGTTGAAACAATTGAGATATCTTAAGTGTGAATAAACCGACAGCACTACAAACCTGAAGCAAAGGAACAAAAAGAACATTCACCGATTTAAAAAATTGTAAAATTATAATCAACCGAAGATTTAGCTATTAAAGTTCAAAATCCATAAAAATACTATGCTTCCTTAACTTCCTGTTGAAACAATTGAGATATCTTAAGTGTGAACAAACCGACAGCACTACAAATCTGAAGCAGAGGAACAAAAAGAACATTCACCGATTTAAAAAATTGTAAAAATATAATCAACCAAAGATTTAGCTATTAAAGTTCAAAATCCATAAAAATACTATGCTTCCTTAACTTCCTGTTGAAACAATTGAGATATCTTAAGTGTGAATAAACCGACAGCACTACAAATCTGAAGCAAAGGAACAAAAAGAACATTCGCCGATTTAAAAAATTGTAAAAATATAATCAACCGAAGATTTAGCTATTAAAGTTCAAAATCCATAAAAATACTATGCTTCCTTAACTTCCTGTTGAAACAATTGAGATATCTTAAGTGTGAATAAACCGACAGCACTACAAATCTGAAGCAGAGGAACAAAAAGAACATTCACCGATTTAAAAAATTGTAAAAATATAATCAACCGAAGATTTAGCTATTAAAGTTCAAAATCCATAAAAATACTATGCTTCCTTAACTTCCTGTTGAAACAATTGAGATATCTTAAGTGTGAATAAACCGACAGCACTACAAATCTGAAGCAGAGGAACAAAAAGAACATTCACCGATTTAAAAAATTGTAAAAATATAATCAACCAAAGATTTAGCTATTAAAGTTCAAAATCCATAAAAATACTATGCTTCCTTAACTTCCTGTTGAAACAATTGAGATATCTTAAGTGTGAATAAACCGACAGCACTACAAATCTGAAGCAGAGGAACAAAAAGAGCATTCACCGATTTAAAAAATTGTAAAAATATAATCAACCGAAGATTTAGCTATTAAAGTTTAAAATCTATAAAAATACTATGCTTCCTTAACTTCCTGTTAAAACAATTGAGATATCTTAAGTGTGAATAAACCGACAGCACTACAAATCTGAAACAGAGGAACAAAAAGAACATTCACCGATTTAAAAAATTGTAAAATTATAATCAACCAAAGATTTAGCTATTAAAGTTCAAAATCCATAAAAATACTATGCTTCCTTAACTTCCTGTTGAAACAATTGAGATATCTTAAGTGTGAATAAACCGACAGCACTACAAACCTGAAGCAAAGGAACAAAAAGAACATTCACCGATTTAAAAAAATTGTAAAAATATAATCAACCGAAGATTTAGCTATTAAAGTTCAAAATCCATAAAAATACTATGCTTCCTTAACTTCCTGTTGAAACAATTGAGATATCTTAAGTGTGAATAAACCGACAGCACTACAAACCTGAAGCAAAGGAACAAAAAGAACATTCACCGATTTAAAAAATTGTAAAAATATAATCAACCGAAGATTTAGCTATTAAAGTTCAAAATCCATAAAAATACTATGCTTCCTTAACTTCCTGTTGAAACAATTGAGATATCTTAAGTGTGAATAAACCGACAGCACTCCAAACCTGAAGCAAAGGAACAAAAAGAACATTCACCGATTTAAAAAATTGTAAAAATATAATCAACCAAAGATTTAGCTATTAAAGTTCAAAATCCATAAAAATACTATGCTTCCTTAACTTCCTGTTGAAACAATTGAGATATCTTAAGTGTGAATAAACCGACAGCACTACAAACCTGAAGCAAAGGCACAAAAAGAACATTCACCGATTTAAAAAATTGTAAAAATATAATCAACCGAAGATTTAGCTATTAAAGTTCAAAATCCATAAAAATACTATGCTTCCTTAACTTCCTGTTGAAACAATTGAGATATCTTAAGTGTGAATAAACCGACAGCACTACAAATCTGAAGCAGAGGAACAAAAAGAGCATTCACCGATTTAAAAAATTGTAAAAATATAATCAACCGAAGATTTAGCTATTAAAGTTTAAAATCTATAAAAATACTATGCTTCCTTAACTTCCTGTTAAAACAATTGAGATATCTTAAGTGTGAATAAACCGACAGCACTACAAATCTGAAACAGAGGAACAAAAAGAACATTCACCGATTTAAAAAATTGTAAAATTATAATCAACCAAAGATTTAGCTATTAAAGTTCAAAATCCATAAAAATACTATGCTTCCTTAACTTCCTGTTGAAACAATTGAGATATCTTAAGTGTGAATAAACCGACAGCACTACAAACCTGAAGCAAAGGAACAAAAAGAACATTCACCGATTTAAAAAATTGTAAAAATATAATCAACCGAAGATTTAGCTATTAAAGTTCAAAATCCATAAAAATACTATGCTTCCTTAACTTCCTGTTGAAACAATTGAGATATCTTAAGTGTGAATAAACCGACAGCACTACAAATCTGAAGCAGAGGAACAAAAAGAACATTCACCGATTTAAAAAATTGTAAAAATATAATCAACCGAAGATTTAGCTATTAAAGTTCAAAATCCATAAAAATACTATGCTTCCTTAACTTCCTATTGAAACAATTGAGATATCTTAAGTGTGAATAAACCGACAGCACTACAAACCTGAAGCAAAGGAACAAAAAAAACATTCACCGATTTAAAAAATTGTAAAAATATAATCAACCAAAGATTTAGCTATTAAAGTTCAAAATCCATAAAAATACTATGCTTCCTTAACTTCCTGTTGAAACAATTGAGATATCTTAAGTGTGAATAAACCGACAGCACTACAAACCTGAAGCAAAGGAACAAAAAGAACATTCACCGATTTAAAAAATTGTAAAAATATAATCAACCGAAGATTTAGCTATTAAAGTTCAAAATCCATAAAAATACTATGCTTCCTTAACTTCCTGTTGAAACAATTGAGATATCTTAAGTGTGAATAAACCGACAGCACTACAAATCTGAAGCAGAGGAACAAAAAGAGCATTCACCGATTTAAAAAATTGTAAAAATATAATCAACCGAAGATTTAGCTATTAAAGTTTAAAATCTATAAAAATACTATGCTTCCTTAACTTCCTGTTAAAACAATTGAGATATCTTAAGTGTGAATAAACCGACAGCACTACAAATCTGAAACAGAGGAACAAAAAGAACATTCACCGATTTAAAAAATTGTAAAATTATAATCAACCAAAGATTTAGCTATTAAAGTTCAAAATCCATAAAAATACTATGCTTCCTTAACTTCCTGTTGAAACAATTGAGATATCTTAAGTGTGAATAAACCGACAGCACTACAAACCTGAAGCAAAGGAACAAAAAGAACATTCACCGATTTAAAAAATTGTAAAAATATAATCAACCGAAGATTTAGCTATTAAAGTTCAAAATCCATAAAAATACTATGCTTCCTTAACTTCCTGTTGAAACAATTGAGATATCTTAAGTGTGAATAAACCGACAGCACTACAAACCTGAAGCAAAGGAACAAAAAGAACATTCACCGATTTAAAAAATTGTAAAAATATAATCAACCGAAGATTTAGCTATTAAAGTTCAAAATCCATAAAAATACTATGCTTCCTTAACTTCCTGTTGAAACAATTGAGATATCTTAAGTGTGAATAAACCGACAGCACTCCAAACCTGAAGCAAAGGAACAAAAAGAACATTCACCGATTTAAAAAATTGTAAAAATATAATCAACCAAAGATTTAGCTATTAAAGTTCAAAATCCATAAAAATACTATGCTTCCTTAACTTCCTGTTGAAACAATTGAGATATCTTAAGTGTGAATAAACCGACAGCACTACAAACCTGAAGCAAAGGCACAAAAAGAACATTCACCGATTTAAAAAATTGTAAAAATATAATCAACCGAAGATTTAGCTATTAAAGTTCAAAATCCATAAAAATACTATGCTTCCTTAACTTCCTGTTGAAACAATTGAGATATCTTAAGTGTGAATAAACCGACAGCACTACAAATCTGAAGCAGAGGAACAAAAAGAGCATTCACCGATTTAAAAAATTGTAAAAATATAATCAACCGAAGATTTAGCTATTAAAGTTTAAAATCTATAAAAATACTATGCTTCCTTAACTTCCTGTTAAAACAATTGAGATATCTTAAGTGTGAATAAACCGACAGCACTACAAATCTGAAACAGAGGAACAAAAAGAACATTCACCGATTTAAAAAATTGTAAAATTATAATCAACCAAAGATTTAGCTATTAAAGTTCAAAATCCATAAAAATACTATGCTTCCTTAACTTCCTGTTGAAACAATTGAGATATCTTAAGTGTGAATAAACCGACAGCACTACAAACCTGAAGCAAAGGAACAAAAAGAACATTCACCGATTTAAAAAATTGTAAAAATATAATCAACCGAAGATTTAGCTATTAAAGTTCAAAATCCATAAAAATACTATGCTTCCTTAACTTCCTGTTGAAACAATTGAGATATCTTAAGTGTGAATAAACCGACAGCACTCCAAACCTGAAGCAAAGGAACAAAAAGAGCATTTACCGATTTAAAAAATTGTAAAAATATAATCAACCGAAGATTTAGCTATTAAAGTTCAAAATCCATAAAAATACTATGCTTCCTTAACTTCCTGTTGAAACAATTGAGATATCTTAAGTGTGAATAAACCGACAGCACTACAAACCTGAAGCAAAGGAACAAAAAGAGCATTCACCGATTTAAAAAATTGTAAAAATATAATCAACCGAAGATTTAGCTATTAAAGTTCAAAATCCATAAAAATACTATGCTTCCTTAACTTCCTGTTGAAACAATTGAGATATCTTAAGTGTGAATAAACCGACAGCACTACAAACCTGAAGCAAAGGAACAAAAAGAGCATTCACCGATTTAAAAAATTGTAAAAATATAATCAACCGAAGATTTAGCTATTAAAGTTCAAAATCCATAAAAATACTATGCTTCCTTAACTTCCTGTTGAAACAATTGAGATATCTTAAGTGTGAATAAACCGACAGCACTCCAAACCTGAAGCAAAGGAACAAAAAGAGCATTCACCGATTTAAAAAATTGTAAAAATATAATCAACCGAAGATTTAGCTATTAAAGTTCAAAATCCATAAAAATACTATGCTTCCTTAACTTCCTGTTGAAACAATTGAGATATCTTAAGTGTGAATAAACCGACAGCACTACAAACCTGAAGCAAAGGAACAAAAAGAGCATTCACCGATTTAAAAAATTGTAAAAATATAATCAACCAAAGATTTAGCTATTAAAGTTCAAAATCCATAAAAATACTATGCTTCCTTAACTTCCTGTTGAAACAATTGAGATATCTTAAGTGTGAATAAACCGACAGCACTACAAACCTGAAGCAAAGGCACAAAAAGAACATTCACCGATTTAAAAAATTGTAAAAATATAATCAACCGAAGATTTAGCTATTAAAGTTCAAAATCCATAAAAATACTATGCTTCCTTAACTTCCTGTTGAAACAATTGAGATATCTTAAGTGTGAATAAACCGACAGCACTCCAAACCTGAAGCAAAGGAACAAAAAGAACATTCACCGATTTAAAAAATTGTAAAAATATAATCAACCGAAGATTTAGCTATTAAAGTTCAAAATCCATAAAAATACTATGCTTCCTTAACTTCCTGTTGAAACAATTGAGATATCTTAAGTGTGAATAAACCGACAGCACTCCAAACCTGAAGCAAAGGAACAAAAAGAGCATTCACCGATTTAAAAAATTGTAAAAATATAATCAACCGAAGATTTAGCTATTAAAGTTCAAAATCCATAAAAATACTATGCTTCCTTAACTTCCTGTTGAAACAATTGAGATATCTTAAGTGTGAATAAACCGACAGCACTCCAAACCTGAAGCAAAGGAACAAAAAGAGCATTCACCGATTTAAAAAATTGTAAAAATATAATCAACCGAAGATTTAGCTATTAAAGTTCAAAATCCATAAAAATACTATGCTTCCTTAACTTCCTGTTGAAACAATTGAGATATCTTAAGTGTGAATAAACCGACAGCACTACAAACCTGAAGCAAAGGAACAAAAAGAACATTCACCGATTTAAAAAATTGTAAAAATATAATCAACCAAAGATTTAGCTATTAAAGTTCAAAATCCATAAAAATACTATGCTTCCTTAACTTCCTGTTGAAACAATTGAGATATCTTAAGTGTGAATAAACCGACAGCACTACAAACCTGAAACAGAGGAACAAAAAGAACATTCACCGATTTAAAAAATTGTAAAAATATAATCAACCGAAGATTTAGCTATTAAAGTTCAAAATCCATAAAAATACTATGCTTCCTTAACTTCCTGTTGAAACAATTGAGATATCTTAAGTGTGAATAAACCGACAGCACTACAAATCTGAAGCAGAGGAACAAAAAGAGCATTCACCGATTTAAAAAATTGTAAAAATATAATCAACCGAAGATTTAGCTATTAAAGTTTAAAATCTATAAAAATACTATGCTTCCTTAACTTCCTGTTAAAACAATTGAGATATCTTAAGTGTGAATAAACCGACAGCACTACAAATCTGAAACAGAGGAACAAAAAGAACATTCACCGATTTAAAAAATTGTAAAATTATAATCAACCAAAGATTTAGCTATTAAAGTTCAAAATCCATAAAAATACTATGCTTCCTTAACTTCCTGTTGAAACAATTGAGATATCTTAAGTGTGAATAAACCGACAGCACTACAAACCTGAAGCAAAGGAACAAAAAGAACATTCACCGATTTAAAAAATTGTAAAAATATAATCAACCGAAGATTTAGCTATTAAAGTTCAAAATCCATAAAAATACTATGCTTCCTTAACTTCCTGTTGAAACAATTGAGATATCTTAAGTGTGAATAAACCGACAGCACTACAAATCTGAAGCAGAGGAACAAAAAGAACATTCACCGATTTAAAAAATTGTAAAAATATAATCAACCGAAGATTTAGCTATTAAAGTTCAAAATCCATAAAAATACTATGCTTCCTTAACTTCCTGTTGAAACAATTGAGATATCTTAAGTGTGAATAAACCGACAGCACTACAAACCTGAAGCAAAGGAACAAAAAGAACATTCACCGATTTAAAAAATTGTAAAAATATAATCAACCAAAGATTTAGCTATTAAAGTTCAAAATCCATAAAAATACTATGCTTCCTTAACTTCCTGTTGAAACAATTGAGATATCTTAAGTGTGAATAAACCGACAGCACTACAAACCTGAAGCAAAGGAACAAAAAGAACATTCACCGATTTAAAAAATTGTAAAAATATAATCAACCGAAGATTTAGCTATTAAAGTTCAAAATCCATAAAAATACTATGCTTCCTTAACTTCCTGTTGAAACAATTGAGATATCTTAGGTGTGAATAAAACGACAGCACTCCAAACCTGAAGCAGAGGAACAAAAAAAGCATTCACCGATTTAAAAAATTGTAAAATTATAATCAACCGAAAAATTAGCTATTAAAGTTCAAAATCCATAAAAATACGATGCTTTCTTAACTTCCCGTTAAAACAATTGAGATATCTCAGGTGTGAATAAAACAACAGCACTCCAAACCTGAAGCAGAGGAACAAAAAGAGCATTCACCGATTTAAAAAATTGTAAAAATATAATCAACCGAAGAATTAGCTATTAAAGTTCAAAATTCATAAAAATACAATGCTTATTTAATTTCCCATTAAAACAATTGAGATATCTTAAGTGTGAATAAACCGACAGCACTACAAACCTGAAGCAAAGGAATCAAAAAGAACATTCACCGATTTAAAAAATTGTAAAAATATAATCAACCAAAGATTCAGCTATTAAAGTTCAAAATCCATAAAAATACTATGCTTCCTTAACTTCCCGTTAAAACAATTGAGATATCTTAGGTGTGAATAAAACGACAGCACTCCAAACCTGAAGCAGAGGAACAAAAAAAGCATTCACCGATTTAAAAAATTGTAAAATTATAATCAACCGAAAAATTAGCTATTAAAGTTCAAAATCCATAAAAATACGATGCTTTCTTAACTTCCCGTTAAAACAATTGAGATATCTCAGGTGTGAATAAAACAACAGCACTCCAAACCTGAAGCAGAGGAACAAAAAGAGCATTCACCGATTTAAAAAATTGTAAAAATATAATCAACCGAAGAATTAGCTATTAAAGTTCAAAATTCATAAAAATACAATGCTTATTTAATTTCCCATTAAAACAATTGAGATATCTTAGGTGTGAATAAAACGACAGCACTCCAAACCTGAAGCAGAGGAACAAAAGGGGCATTCACCGATTTAAAAAATTGTAAAAATATAATCAACCGAAGATTTAGCTACTAAAGTTCAAAATCCATAAAAATACGATGCTTTCTTAACTTCCCGTTAAAACAATTGAGCTATCTCAGGTGTGAATAAAACAACAGCACTCCAAACCTGAAGCAGAGGAACAAAAAGAGAATTCACCGATTTAAAAAATTGTAAAAATATAATCAACCGAAGATTTGGCTACTAAAGTTCAAAATCCATAAAAATACGATGCTTTCTTAACTTCCCGTTAAAACAATTGAGCTATCTCAGGTGTTAATAAAACAACAGCACTCCAAACCTGAAGCAGAGGAACAAAAAGAGAATTCACCGATTTAAAAAATTGTAAAAATATAATCAACCGAAGATTTAGCTACTAAAGTTCAAAATCCATAAAAATACGATGCTTTCTTAACTTCCCGTTAAAACAATTGAGATATCTCAGGTGTGAATAAAACAACAGTACTCCAAACCTGAAGCAGAGGAACAAAAAGAGCATTCACCGATTTAAAAAATTGTAAAAATATAATCAACCGAAGAATTAGCTATTAAAGTTCAAAATTCATAAAAATACAATGCTTATTTAATTTCCCGTTAAAACAATTGAGATATCTTAGGTGTGAATAAAACGACAGCACTCCAAACCTGAAGCAGAGGAACAAAAGGGGCATTCACCGATTTAAAAAATTGTAAAAATATAATCAACCGAAGAATTAGCTATTAAAGTTCAAAATTCATAAAAATACAATGCTTATTTAATTTCCCGTTAAAACAATTGAGCTATCTCAGGTGTGAATAAAACAACAGCACTCCAAACCTGAAGCAGAGGAACAAAAAGAGAATTCACCGATTTAAAAAATTGTAAAAATATAATCAACCGAAGATTTAGCTACTAAAGTTCAAAATCCATAAAAATACGATGCTTTCTTAACTTCCCGTTAAAACAATTGAGATATCTCAGGTGTGAATAAAACAACAGCACTCCAAACCTGAAGCAGAGGAACAAAAAGAGCATTCACCGATTTAAAAAATTGTAAAAATATAATCAACCGAAGAATTAGCTATTAAAGTTCAAAATTCATAAAAATACAATGCTTATTTAATTTCCCGTTAAAACAATTGAGATATCTTAGGTGTGAATAAAACGACAGCACTCCAAACCTGAAGCAGAGGAACAAAAAGAGCATTCACCGATTTAAAAAATTGTAAAAATATAATCAACCGAAGAATTAGCTATTAAAGTTCAAAATTCATAAAAATACAATGCTTATTTAATTTCCCGTTAAAACAATTGAGCTATCTCAGGTGTGAATAAAACAACAGCACTCCAAACCTGAAGCAGAGGAACAAAAAGAGAATTCACCGATTTAAAAAATTGTAAAAATATAATCAACCGAAGATTTAGCTACTAAAGTTCAAAATCCATAAAAATACGATGCTTTCTTAACTTCCCGTTAAAACAATTGAGCTATCTCAGGTGTTAATAAAACAACAGCACTCCAAACCTGAAGCAGAGGAACAAAAAGAGAATTCACCGATTTAAAAAATTGTAAAAATATAATCAACCGAAGAATTAGCTATTAAAGTTCAAAATTCATAAAAATACAATGCTTATTTAATTTCCCGTTAAAACAATTGAGATATCTTAGGTGTGAATAAAACGACAGCACTCCAAACCTGAAGCAGAGGAACAAAAAGAGAATTCACCGATTTAAAAAATTGTAAAAATATAATCAACCGAAGAATTAGCTATTAAAGTTCAAAATTCATAAAAATACAATGCTTATTTAATTTCCCGTTAAAACAATTGAGATATCTTAGGTGTGAATAAAACGACAGCACTCCAAACCTGAAGCAGAGGAACAAAAAGAGCATTCACCGATTTAAAAAATTGTAAAAATATAATCAACCGAAGAATTAGCTATTAAAGTTCAAAATTCATAAAAATACAATGCTTATTTAATTTCCCGTTAAAACAATTGAGATATCTTAGGTGTGAATAAAACAACAGCACTCCAAACCTGAAGCAGAGGAACAAAAAGAGAATTCACCGATTTAAAAAATTGTAAAAATATAATCAACCGAAGAATTAGCTATTAAAGTTCAAAATTCATAAAAATACAATGCTTATTTAATTTCCCGTTAAAACAATTGAGCTATCTCAGGTGTGAATAAAACAACAGCACTCCAAACCTGAAGCAGAGGAACAAAAAGAGCATTCACCGATTTAAAAAATTGTAAAAATATAATCAACCGAAGAATTAGCTATTAAAGTTCAAAATTCATAAAAATACAATGCTTATTTAATTTCCCGTTAAAACAATTGAGATATCTCAGGTGTGAATAAAACAACAGCACTCCAAACCTGAAGCAGAGGAACAAAAAGAGCATTCACCGATTTAAAAAATTGTAAAAATATAATCAACCGTAGAATTAGCTATTAAAGTTCAAATCCATAAAAATACGATGCTTCCTTAACTTCCTGTTAAAACAATTGAGATATCTTAGGTGTAAATAAAACAACAGCACTCCAAACCTGAAGCAGAGGAACAAAAAGAGAATTCACCGATTTAAAAAATTGTAAAAATATAATCAACCGAAGAATTAGCTATTAAAAATCAAAATTTATAAAAATATGATGCTTCATTAACTTCCTGTTGAAACAATTGAGATATCTTAGGTGTGAATAAAACGACAGCACTCCAAACCTGAAGCACAGGAACAAAAAGAGCATTCACCGACTTAAAAAATTGTAAAAATATAATCAATGAAGAATTAGCTATTCAAGTTCAAATCCATAAAAATACGATGCTTCCTTAACTTCCTGTTAAAACAATTGAGATATCTTAGGTGTGAATAAAACGACAGCACTCCAAACCTGAAGCAGAGGAACAAAAAAAGCATTCACCGATTTAAAAAATTGTAAAAATATAATCAACCGAAAAATAAGCTATTAAAGTTCAAAATCCATAAAAATACGATGCTTTCTTAACTTCCCGTTAAAACAATTGAGATATCTTAGGTGTGAATAAAACGACAGCACTCCAAACCTGAAGCAGAGGAACAAAAAGAGCATTCACCTATTTAAAAAATTGTAAAAATATAATCAACCGAAGATTTAGCTACTAAAGTTCAAAATCCGAAAAAATACGATGCTTCCTTAAGTTCCTGCTAAAACAATTGAGATATCTTAGGAGTAAATAAAACGACAGCACTCCAAACCTGAAGCAGAGGAACAAAAAGAGCATTCACCGATTTAAAAAATTGTAAAAATATAATCAACCTAAGATTTAGCTACTAAAGTTGAAAATCCATAAAAATACGATGCTTCCTTAACTTCCTGTTAAAACAAATAAGATATCTTAGGTTTGAATAAAACGACAGCACTCCAAACCTGAAGCAGAGGAACGAAAACTGCATTAACCGATTCAATAAATCGTAAATAAATAATCAACTGAAGAATTAGCTTTAAAAGTTCAAAATCCATAAAAATACAATGCCTCTTTAATTCCCTGTTAAAACAATTGGCATATCCTAGGTGTGAATTAAATTACAGCACTCCAAACCTGAAACAGTGGAACAAAAACCGCATTCAATGATTCAAAAAATTGTAAAAAATGGTGATGTGGCCATCATATTACTTTCTCCGATTTTGATTGCATAATATTTATTCATATTTATACTACCATGGTTTATTTTCATTTTAGATCAGAAGATATAACGTCAAAGTTATGAGAAATGAAACAAACTTATATAAGTTTGGATAAAACACTAACTTTTTTGTGTTAAACATTTAAATAAGTTTATTCGAAAACTAGAAAAAAAATCCTAATAAATTCTTGAAAAAAATCCTAAAAATAAATCTTGATAAATCCTGAAAAAAGTCCTGGTTATAAAGTTCCAAAGAGAATAAGAAAAATAAGAAAAACTTATTGAAGAAAAAATGTTAAATCGTTATTTAGACGTTTCCATTCGATTTAATCACTATTTACGACAAAAGTCAGTTTGCGTATCTCCGTTTCCGGAAGTTTCACAAAAAGTTTTGTATAAACAAATAGTGTTCAGACTGCAAAAAAAAAATAAGAAAAATGATTTGAAGAAAAAAGTTTTTAATCGTAATGTAGGCGTTTCCAACCGGTTTAAGCTCTATCTACGACGAGATGGTCCAGAAAAATAATCCGGAAAAAAGTGCTTTGACAAAGAAATGTCTTGAAAAATAGGTTCTTGAAAAAGATCGGAAAAAAGTTTAGAAAACAGAGTTGTCACAAAAAAAAAATTCTGAAAAAAGACCTGATAAAAAAGCCAGTGGAAAAGTACTGAAAATATGCTTCAAAAAAAGTTCGTAAGAAAGGCATTAAAAAGTCCTAAAAAATGGTGATGTGGCCATGTTACTTTCTCCGATGGTATCATTATTTATATTTACACTTTCATGATTTATTTTCTATTTAAATGATATTTTAAATGTACGAGCGTTTTGTAGACTCGAATGAAACTGACGTTTAAAACGTCAAAATTATGAAAGATGGAAAAATTATACTTTAAATTCAAAAAATCAGTTTACTCAAAAACCAAAGAGATTTAGAAAAAAACTTATTCTTTATAAGATGTTCATTTTGGCATTCTCTACAATTATTATTAACATAAATTTGCTGTAACTATTATCGTTTCATGATTATAAATAAAAAATGAAAAAAAAAATTATAAATTTTTTTCTCGAATAACAATGATTTTATGAAAAATGTTTTCAAACAAAATAATCTCATTTCTTTATTGTCTTCAATGTTTGTTTAAATATTTTTGTGATATTTTTCACATTTAAGAAAATATTGGCAAAAAACAAAAAAACTGTTAAGGTAAACACCCACTCCCGATGTACGAAATTTTACCAAAAGCTTTTCAGTTCTTCGGATTATCAAATAAGACGTATGTTAAAAGTTTCATATCAATTGCTCCATTAGTTTTTGAGATACAGCGCACACAGCCAGACACACACACACACACAGACACAATTTTTTTTTTCCCAGAAATTGTTGAAATGGCATCAAGGGACCCCGAAACGGATATTTCCGTAAAAAAAATTTTTGGAAAAAAAATCACGATCACAATACTTTCTCGTACTTCGTAACGGAGAAAGTGAAAAGCCTATAAAGTAGTCCAGAAAAAAAATACAGCAAAAAGTTCTTACAAAGGCCCTAAACAAGACCCGAAAAAAGTAGAGAAAGTAGTCCTAACAAAAGTCCTGATAAAAGGCATTAAAAAAGTTTAGAAAAAATAATCCTGATAAAAAAATTCCTGAAAATAAGGTCCTAGAAAAAGTCCTGATAAAAAGGCCAGTAGAAAAGTACTGAAGAAGCCTACAAAAAAGACCTTAAAAAGTCCTGAATAAAACCTGTGAAACAGTCTCGGAAAAAAGTCCTGAAACAAATTTCTGACAAAGTCTTGCAAAGAGTCCTTAAGAAAGTTCTAAAAAGACTCGAGAAACTTCCAGAAAATCGTCCTGAAAAAAGCCTTAGATCGCATTAAACAATAACCCAGATAGGAAGGGCCCAAAAAAAGGTCCTGAACATAATAGTTTTTACATAGTCTTGAAAAAGGGCCCTGAAAAAAAAATCGAAAAAGATAGATTCTGAAACAAAAGTCCTGAGAAAACGTCGTGAAAAAGGCCTCAAAAAGAGTTCTAAAGATAAGGTCTTGAAAAAAGTTCTGGAAAAAATCGTAAAAAGTCCTGCAAAAAAATCCTTGCAAAAAGCCTTAAAAAAATATTGTTTATAAAATACACCATGAATGTGCGAGTCCACAGGTACGAGTGGAAGATCATCAATGGAATAAACCCTTTTCCAAGTATGATCAGAATTTGTGTTGCTTTTTTTGTACTCTAATGTTATATAAATACATAAATAAATAAATAAATATTTAATAAAGTTCCAGAAAACTAATCCAGATTAAAAATCCTGAAAAAAAGTCCCAAAAAAGGCCCCAAACAAAAACTTTTTAAAATAAAGTCTTGAAAACGGAGTCCTGGAAAAAAAATTCTGCAAAGGAAAAGTCCTGGAAAATAACGTCGTTAAAAAATAGTCCTAAAAATAAAGTCCTGAAAAATCGAAAGTTTTGAAAAGATTGTCCTTAAAAAAATAAATGAGAAGAGGCATTGAAAAAATCGTGAAAAAAGTCTCAAAAAAGGTCCTGAACAAAAAGTTTTTAAAATAAAGTCTTGAAAAAAAGAGTCCTCGAAAAAAATTACAAAAGATAAGTCCTGAAAAAACATCTCTAAGAGTTCTGAAAATATAGTCTTGAAGAAAAGTTCTGCAAAATAAGTCGTGGAAGAAAGTTCTTAATAATAATAGTAGTTTATTACGGGACATGCCCATAGTACAAATACATGAAAACAAAATCATCAAAATAGTGCAGTGAGCAGAAATTAATTGAAAATGTAAATTACAAAAAAAAAATCATAAATTGACATATATACAATTTTTTTTAGCATAATTGCGCAAAATAAGAGGCTGAGAAAAATACAAATATATACATATTTACATATGATTCTTAAAAAAAGACCTGAAAGAAATGAAAAAATTCTGAAATTAAGGTCATTCAAAAAGGACCTGAAAAATCAATCCCGAAAAAAGAGTCCTAAAAAATGTCGCGAAAAAAGTCCTGAAATTTTGATTTACACTTTCATGGTTTTTACTTTTTCCGTTACGAAGTACGAGAAAGTATTGTGATCGTGAAATATTTTTCAATTTTTTTTTTACGGAGATATCCGTTTTGGGGTCCCTAGATGCCATTTCAACAATTTCTGAAAGAAAAAACGTTGTCGTCTCCAATGAAACTGCCGTTTAAAACGTCAAAATTATGAATGATGGCAAAATTATACTTCAAATTCAAAAACTCAGTTTACTCAAAAACTAAAGAGATTTCGAAAAAAACCTTCTGCTTTATAAGTTGTTCATTTTGGCATTCTCTACAATTATTATTAAGATAAATTTGCTGTAACTATTATCGTTTCCTAATTATAAATCAAAAATGAAAAAAAAAAAATTATAATTTTTTTTCTCGAATAACAATGATTTTATGAAAAATGTTGTTAAACAAAATAAACTCATTTCTTGTATTCTTCAATATTTGTTTAAATGTTTTTGCGATATTTTTCATAATTAAGATAATATTGGCAAAAAACAAAAAATAGTTAAGGTAAACACCCACTTCCGGTGTACAAAATTTTACCAAAAGCTTTTTAGTTCTTCGGATTATCAAATAAGACGTATGTTCAAAGTTTCATATCAATTGCTCTATTAGTTTTTGAGATACAGCGCGCACAGACAGACACACAAACACACAGACACAGACACAATTTTTTTTACTTTCTCCGTTACGAAGTACGAGAAAGTATTGTGATCGTGATTTTTTTTTCAAAAATTTTTTTTACGGAAATATCCGTTTTGGGGTCCCTAGATGCCATTTCAACAATTTCTGGAAAAAAAATTTTTGTGTCTGTGTGTGTGTGTGTGTGTCTGTGTGTGTGTGTGTGTGTCTGTGCGCGCTGTATCTCAAAAACCAATAGAGCAATTGGTATGAAACTTTGAGCATAAGTCTTATTTGATAATCCGAAGAACTGAAAAGCTTTTGGTAAAATTTCGTAAACCGGAAGTGGGTGTTTACCTTAACCGTTTTTTGTTTTTTGCTAATATCTTCTTAAATATGAAAAATATCACAAAACATTTAAACAAATATTGAAGACAACAAATAAATGAACATCTTTTATTTGAAAAAAAATTTCATAAAATCATTGTTATTCGAGAAAAAAAATTATTATTCTTTCTTTCATTTCTGGTTTATAATTTTGAAACGATAATAGTAACAGCAAATTTATGTTAATAATAATTGTAGAGTGCCAAAATGAACAACTTATAATGAATAAGTTTTTTTCGAAATCCCTTTAGTTTTTGAGTAAACTGAGTATTTGAATTTGAAGTATAATTTTTCCATCTTTCATAATTTTGACGTTTTAAACGTCAGTTTCATTCGAGTTTACACAACGCTCGAAGTACATTTAAAATAGGATTTTAATTGAAAATAAACCCGTGAAAACGTAAATATAAAGTCGGAGAAAGTAACATGATGGCCACATCACCATTTTTTCCAGAAATTGTTGAAATGGCACCTAGGAACCCAAAACGGATATTTCCGTAAAAAAAAATTTTGAAAAAAAAATCACGATCACAATACTTTCTCGTACTTCGTAACGGAGAAAGTAAAAATTTGTAAAGAAATAATCAACAAAGGAATTAGTTTTAAAAGTTCGAAATCCATAAAAAATACAATGCCTCTTTAATTCCCCGTTAATACAATTGGCATATCCTAGGTGTGAATTAAATTACAGCACTCCAAACCTGAAGCAGTGGAACAAAAACTGCATTCAACGATTCAAAAAATTGTAAAAAATAATCAACTGAAGAATTAGCTATAAAAGTTCAAAATCCATAAAAATACAAACTGCAACAATTCAGTATCAATTGAAAACACGAACAATTCTAAAATTATTAGATATGTTTGCGCTGTTCATCGGATAATTTTCTAATTTTAGAAAGCGCTTAATTGCTTTTAGATTAGACGATTTTGTGCTCCTTTGAAATACACACGCACTATCGCGTCCAAATAGTGAAAATTTACTAAACAAACACCTTATCTAAAAATAACAAATTTATTTTTTCTTCGTGTTGCCCTTTGGTTTTGGCCGGGTAAATAGCGCAAGATAACGCAATCGTGGGGATGCGGATATTAGATAAATGTGTTCAAACAAAAAAAATATATTCGTCCGCGATAAGCCGACGTCGGAAACAGAAACCGAAATAAAGAGAAAAAAAAAGAACAGAAAACGGCCGATTGCGGTGGGAATATTTCTGAATATGTTTGTTTGAAAAGGGTTGGTCCCATTTGGGTATTTCTAGGTAAAAATATTATCCGCAAAAAAGGTATTGTTAGGGACGCACACACAAAAAAGAAATGTAACTATATCTGTGGAAAAAATATCCCTCTTTGAGAGGAAAAAAGGGTTAATCACCCTTTTTGGTCAGTTGTGTGCTAGGTAACCCTATATATCCGACAGCTGTACGTATGCAAAAACTCGAAAACAGCACAATGTTGCCGACGTGGGGGCGGATGCAACATTCCGCATGTGCCAAAAGACGTGTTTTGACATCGAAATGCGTACAGCTTTCGCCAAAAATATTTTCGTCCCTTACCACCTAACACATTTCGATATTGATTGACGCAGGGCGTTTCTTGAAATTTGCCTATTTTACAATAAAATTGAAATCAGTTACTCGATACAAAGCAAAAACTTTCAATTTGGAATATGTTTAGATGAGTTTTATCAACAATCACATTAAGCACAATTTTTAATGAATGAAAGTTTGAATTTCAAAGGGCCAAAGTATTACAGATTTAAAGAAGAGTGGACTTTGTAGATTACTACAGTGCGCGCTATTTTAAGAATTTAAATTATTTGGAGGTTGTAGTATTTGGACAAAATTTTGATCGTCTGAAAAATAGTCAAATTATTTAATTTTCTAAAGCAAGTGCTTCTTGAAGTCTTCTTTAAATGGACGCGTATGTATTTGATTTATTTTTAACTAACCCAAAAAAAAATTATCGCAATTTTGTAGTTGTTAGAAATTGATGGGGCGAAAATCTGGATTCACTCACAAGAGTTCAGCGACCTTAATACAGTAGGTAAATAATTATCTTAGGGCACAATTTGAAGATATTTTTGTGGCGATCGATTACTGTTGCCAGAATTGCAATCAGAAATTGCATTTTTAATGATTTTTTTTTAATTTCATACACTCACATCGAATTTAAATAAATGCAGTGACCTCAATACAAAAGAAAAAATAATGTCTTTGTACAAAATTTACAGATTTTTGAGAAGCAAATCGATCACCGTTTACAGACAAATTGTGTTTTTGAATTATAATTTTTTTTTTGACGATTTTTAGATTTCAAATTAATGCAGCGACCTCGATACAAAGAGCAAATGAATATCTTTGGGTTGAGTTTCTAATGGCAAATCGACCACCGTTTACAGAATTATAACCAAAAATTGAGTTTTAGAGTTATAACATTTTCTGTTGCAATTTTTGAAATTTCAGCATTCACCCAATTTCAAGTTAATTCAGTAACTTCTTTGAAACAGGCAAATGAACATTTTTAAGCCCAATTTAAATAGATTTTAATAGCAAATATCAGTGTTTGCATAATTTTAATCAAAAATTGCGTTTTTAGCGGTTTTTGAATTTCAAACAACTACTAGATTTCAAAATTAATACAGTGACCTTAATACAAAAGGCAAATTATATTTCCGCAAGATTTTAAGATTTTTTGGTAGCACCAATTAATCACAGAATAAAAATAAAAATTGCATTTTTGAGTTATAACATTTTTTAACAATTCCAAAATCTCACTAGTATTAAAATTAGGGCAGTAACCGCAATACAATAAACAAATTATGAATTTGTTGCCGAATTTAAAGGGCTTTTAGAAAATAATCGATCTTCATTTCCAAAATTAAAATCAAAAATTGCGTTGTTGAGTTGCAACATTTTTTAATGATTTTTGAATTTCAAACACTCACAAGATTTCAAATTAATGCAGTGACCACTATACAATAAGCAAGTTAATATCTTTGGGCAAAATTCAAAAATATTTTCCTAGCGAATCGATCACCGATGACAGAATTAAAATCAAAAATTACGTTTTTAACTTATAACATTTTTTACGATTTTTTAATTTTCAGTATTCACCAGAATTCAACACATTAGACAAATTTATTTATTTTAGCAACGTTTAATAGATGTTTAATGATGAATCGATTACCGTTTGCAGAATTAGAATAGAAAATAGTGTTTTTGAGTTATAACATTTTTTTATCTTTTGAATTTCAAAATCTCAACAGAATTAAAATGAATGCAGTGACCTTATTACAGGAGGCAAATTAATTTCTTGGGCAAAATTTAAAAAGATTTTAGTAGCAAATCGATCACTGTTTACAGAATTACAATCAAAAATTGCGTTTTTGAGTTACGACATTTTTTAACGATTTTTTGAATTTCAAATACTCACTATTCTTCAAAATTAATGCAGTGACCAGAATACAAAAGACAAATTAATATCTTTGTACAGAATTTTAATCGGTTATCATTTACAGAATTAAAATCAAAAATTAAGTTTTTGACTTAACATTTTTTGCGATTTTTGAATTTTCAAAATTCCCAGAATTTCAAGTTAATGCAGTAATCTCAATATAATAGGCACATTAATGTTTCTGAGCAGAGTTGAAAGGGGTTTTAGCAATGAATCGATCACCGTGTGCAGAATTAAAATAAAACATGGTGATTTTGAGTTGTAACATTTTTTTACGATTTTTGAATTAATGCAGTAACCTCAATACATTAGATAAATGAATTTATTCTAGCAAAGTTTAGAAGATGTTTAGTTGTAAATCGATAATCGTTCACAGAATTAAAATAAAAAAACAAATTTCGAGTTATAACATTTTTAACAAATTTTGGATTTTAAAATATCATTAGAATTAAAATTAATGCAGTAACCTCAATATAATTACAAGCAAACTATTATTTTGTTCCAAAATTGAAAAGGGTTTCAGAAAAGAATCGATCTCCATTTCCAAAATTAAAATCAAAAATTGCGTTTTTGAGTTGCAATTTTTTTAACGATTTTTGAATTTTCAGCATTTACCAGAATTTAGATTAATGCAGTAACCTCCATACATTCGACAAATTAATTTGTTCTGGCAAAGTTTAAAGGATGTTTAGTAGTGAATCCGTTACCTTTCACAGAATTAAAATCAAAAATTTAGTTTTTGTGTTATAACATTTTTTAACGATTTTTGGATTTCAAAATCTCCCTAGAATTAAAATTAATGCAGCAAGCTCAATACAATAACCAAATTATTATTTAGTAAATAATCGATCTCCATTTCCAAAGTTAAAATCAAAAATTGCGTTTTTGAGTTCCAATATTTTTTAACGATTTTTGAATTTTCACCATTTACCAGAATTCAGATTAATGCAGTAACCTTAATATAGTAGAGAAATTAATTTATTCTGGCAAAGTTTAAAGAATGTTTAGTAGTGAATCGGTTACCGTTCGCAGAATCAAAATTAAAAAAAAATAGTTTTTGATCTATAACATTTTTAACGATTTTTGGATTAAAAAATCTCACGGGAATTAAAATTAATGCAGCGACCGTATTACAGTAGGCAAGTTATTTTTTTGAGCAAAATTTCAAGAGAGTTTTAGTAGAAAATCGATCACTGTTTACAGAATTACAATAGAAAATTGCGTTTTTGGGTTAAAACATTTTTTTAACGATTTTTGAGTTTCACACTCACTAGATTCGAAATTGTAGTGGCCTCAATACAAAAGGCAAAGTTTAATGAGTTTTTATTGTTGAATCGATCACCGTTCGCGAAATTAAAATAAAAAATTGCATTTTTGAGTAACATTTCTTAACGATTTTTGAATTTTTAGCATTCACCAGATTTCAAGTTAATGCAGTAACGTTAATGCAATACGCAAATTATTTTTTTGGGAAAGGTTGAAAGGGTAACAAATCGATGATCGTTCACAGAATTGAAATCAAAAATTGTGTTTTTGAGTAATAATAACATTTTTTAAAGATTTTTGTCTTTCAATTTTTCGCTAGATTTTAAATTAATGCAGTGACGGCTTCTATACAAAAGTAAAATAAATATATTTTGGTAAAATTTAAAGAGATTCTAATAGCGAATAGACCACGGTTTACAGAATTAAAATCAAAAATTGTGTTTATGAGTTGCAAATTTTTTTTACGATTTTGAGTTTTCGCGTCCACCAGATTTCAAATTAATGCATTCAATACAGTATGCAAATTACAGTTTTTGGACAAAATTTAAATTCGTTTTAGTAACGAATCGACGTCCGTCCGGGTTTCAGAAAAGAATCGATCTCTATTTCCAAAATTAAAATCAAAAATTTTGTTTTTGAGTTATGTTTTTTACGATTTTTGAATTTTCAGCATTCAAAAGATTTCAAATTAATGCAGTGATCACAATACAAATGGAAAATTGATATATTTGGGCAAAGTTTAATAAGTGTTTAGTAGCGAATTGATAGCCGTTCATATAATTAAAATAAAAAATTACGTTTTTGAATTATAACATTTTTTTAACGATTTTTGAATTTTCATCATTCAGCTGATTTCAAGTTAATGCAGTAATGTTCATACAAATGGCAAATCATTTTTTTGGGAAAAGTTGAAAGGATATTTTGGTAGTAAATCGAAGACCGTTCACAGACTTAAAATAAAGAAATGCGTTTTTGAGTTACAACATTTTTTTACGTTTTTTGAGTTTTCAGCATTTGCCAGATTTCAAGTTAATGCAGCAACATCAATAAAATATGTAGATTAATTTTTTTGTGCAAAATTGAAAGGGTTTTTAGTAACGAATCATTGACCATTCACAGAATTAAAATAAAAAAATAGGTTTTTGAATTATACATTTTCTTGACGATTTTTGAATTTTCAGCACTCAAAAAGAATTCAAATTTATGTAGTGGCCACAATACAGAAGGAAAATTAATATGTTTGGGCAAATGAGTTTTTAGTAGCTAATCAATAATCGTTACCAGAATTAAAATCGAAAATTGCGTTTTTGAGTTTTAACTTTTTTTTACAATTTTTGGATTTTAAACATTCACTAAATTGCAAATTATTGCAGTGACCACAATAGAAAAGGCAAATTAATGTATTTAGTTCGCAGAATTAAAATAAAAAATTTAATTTTTTTATGATTTTTGAATTTTCAGCATTCACCAGATTTCAAGTTAATGCAGCAACTTCAATTGGATAGGAAAATTAAAATGTTTGTGCACAATTTAAATGAATTTTAATAACGAATAACTGTTTACAGAATTAAAATTAAACAATTTCGTTTTTGAGTTATAACATTTTTTAACGATTTTTGGATCACTCACAAGAGTCCAACTATTTAAAGAGTTTTCAGTAACGAATCAAGCACCGTACACAGAATTAAAATCGGATATTGCGTTTTTGAGTTATTTTTTTCAGATTTCAAGTTAATTCAGTAAATTCAAAACAATAGGCAAATTAATATCTTTGGGCACAATTTAAAGAGTTTTCACTGGAGAATCGATCACCGTACACAGAATTAAAATCTAAAATTGCATTTTTGAGTTCTAACATTTTGAAATTTCAGCATTCACCAGATTTCAAGGTAATACAGTAAATTCAAAACAATGAGCAAATTAATATCTTTCGGCACAGCTTAAAGAGCTTTTAGTAGCGAATCGATAGCTGTTCACACAATTAAAATCCAAAATTTCATTTACAATTTTTTTAACATTTTTTGAATTTTAACATTCACCAGATTTCAAAATAAAACAGTAAATTTAAAACAATAGGTAAATTAATATATTTAGACACAATTTAAAGAGTTTTTAGTTGCGAATCGATCACTGTTCTCAGAATTACAATCAAAAATTGCTTTTTTGAGTTCTAAATTTTTGTAACAATTTTTGAATTTTAAGCATTCACCTGATTTAAAGTTAATGCAGTAACGTTAATACAATGGGCAAATAATTTTTTTGGGCAATATCGAAAGGGTATTTTGATAACGAATCGATGACCGTACACAGAATTGAAATCAAAAATTGCGTTTTTGAGTAATAACATTTTTGAACGATTTTTGTTTCAATGTCTCACTAGATCTTAAATTAATGCAGTGACGACTTCTATACAAAAGGGAATTAAATATATTTTGGTAAAATTTAAAGGGTTGTAATAGCAAATAGAATTGCGTTTTTGAGCTGCAACATTAATTTGACGATTTTTGAATTTTCAGCATTCACCATATTTCAAATTAACACAGTAACCTCAATAAAATATGCAAATTATTTTTCTTTGCAAAATTGAAAGGGTTTTAAGTAACGAATCGATGACTGTTCACAGAATTAAAATCAACAATTTTGTTTTTGAGTTATAATTATTTTTTACGATTTTTGAATATGTAGCATACACAAGATTTCAAATTAAAGCAAGAACCAAAATACAAATTAATATGTTTTGGCAAAATTTAAAGAGTTTTTAGTAGCGAATCGATCACTGTTCACAGAATTAAAATCAAAAATTGCGATTTTAAGTTCTAACATTTTTTTACGATTTTTTAATTTTAAGCATTTACCAGATTTAAAGTTAATTCAGTAAATTCAAAACATAAGACAAATTAATATATTTGGGCACAATTTAAAGAGTTTTTAGTGGCGAATCGATCACTATTCACAGAATTAAGATCAAAAATTTCGATTTTGAGTTCTAACATATTTTAACAATTTTTGAATTTTCAGCAATCACCCACCCGATTTCAAGTAAATTCAGTAAATTCAAAACAATAGGCAAATTAATAATTTTGGGCACTATTTAAAGACCTTTTAGTGGCGAATCAATCACTGTGCACAGACTTAAAATCAAAAATTGCGTTTTTGAGTTCTAACATTTTTTTACGATTTTTGAATTTTCAGCATTCACCAGATTTCAAGTTAATACAGTAAATTCAAAACAATAGGTAAATTAATAATTTTGGGCACTATTTAAAGACCTTTTAGTGGCGAATCGATCACTGTGCATAGAATTAAAATTAAAAATTGCGTTTTTGAGTTGTAACATTTTTTTACGATTTTTGAATTGTCAGCATTCACCAGATTTCAAGTTAATATAGTAAATTCAAAACAATAGGCAAATTACAATCTTTGCGCACAATTTAAAGAGTTTTTAGAAGCGAATAGATAACTGTTCATAGAATTAAAATCAAAACTTGCGTTATAACATTTTTTAACAATTTTTGAATTTTCAACATTCATCAAATTTCAAGGTAAAACAGTAAATTCAAAACATAAGACAAATTAATATCTTTGGGCGCAATTTAAAGAGTATTCAGTGGCGAATCGATTACTATTCACAGAATTAAAATCAACAATTGCGTTTTTGAGTTATAACATTTTTTTACGATTTTTGAATTTTCAGCATTTACCAGATTTCAAGTTAATACAGTAAATTCAAAATAATAGGCAAATTAATAATTTTGGGCACTGTTTAAAGACCTTTTAGTGGCGAATCGATCACTGTGCACAGAATTAAAATCAAAAATTTATTTTTGAGTTCTAACATTTTTTTACGATTTTTGAATTTTCAGCATTCACCAGATTTCAAGTTAATACAGTAAATTCAAAACAATAGGCAAATTAATAATTTTCGGCACTATTTAAAGACCTTTTAGTGGCGAATCCATCACTGTACATAGAATTAAAATTCAAAATTGCGTTTTTGAGTTGTAACATTTTTTTACGATTTTTGAATTACAATCTTTGCGCACAATTTAAAGAGTTTTTAGAAGCGAATAGATAACTGTTCATAGAATTAAAATCAAAACTTGCGTTTATGCGTTATAACATTTTTTAACAATTTTTGAATTTTCAGCATTCATCAAATTTCAAGGTAAAACAGTAAATTCAAAACATTAGACAAATTAATATCTTTGGGCACAATTTATAGAGTTTTTAGTAGCGAATCGATAAATGTGTTTCTAGCGTTTTCCGTTATGTAAGCTTTATGTATTCGCACAGCTCCTTTTTCAAAATGAAGAACTTCAGGTAGTAATTGAAATACCGAAAATAATAAAAATCTATTTGTGTGTTGTAGGTATGTAATTTCAAATAATACACAAAAGGCTAGGAACACATTTCAGGATTAAGCACGAACCGACACCCAACTGAGGTAATATTTGGGGCGAAACAATTAAAGTCAATTCTCCTTAATCGGATTACCCTAAGCCAACTCTAATTTCAACGCTTCTCGGTATAACACCTCAAAAATAGAACCATCCCACCATCAATTACAACTTCAGGAATTCACTTGACACTTTGCACCTTATAAAAAATTAAAAAAAAAAACGATCCCCATCGCAATACAGGTGTGGAATAAAAAAGCGGGTACCACGATTCGGTTTCAGTTCGAGGTGTGTCTGGGATCGTTAAAATTGTCTGTATGGCGCACTAAAAATAAATCGTGGTGAGGCGGTGGGTATTTTTAGGGAGGGAACAACAATAAAAAAAGCTGACTCGGTAGGGAGCGCCTCAATAAGTAGCTTACTAAACGTTTTACACACCGCAAAAAACTACCCCACCGGATAAAAAGCAGGTCATTTTTTTATGAAAGGGAGGGGGACAGGTTGCCCTCTTTTTTATGAACCTGAAGAGGTGGAAGGTGTATTTTGAAAGTGATCCTTGATGAGCCAATATGTTGGTTTGATGGTGTGTAAAAAATGGCAATGTGCGTTTGGGGACCTTAACAATATAGAGATATAAATGAAAATGTCTGCCTGTGCGCGCTGTATCTCAAAAACTAATAGAGCAATTGATATGAAACTTTGAACATCCGTCTTATTTGATAATCTGAAGAACTGAAAAGCTTTTGGTAAAATTTCGTACACCGGAAGTGGGCGTTTACCTTAACTATTTTTTTGTTTTTTTGCCAATATTTTCTTAAATATGAAAAATATCACAAAAACATTTAAACAAACTTTGAAGACAACAAAGAAATAAACATCTTTTGCTTGAAAACATTTTTCATAAAATCATTTTTATTCGAGAAAAGAATTTATTATTTTTTTTAATATTTGGTTTATAATTATAAAACGATAATAGTTACAGCAAATTTATGTTAATAATAATTGTAGAGAATACTAAAATGAACAACTTATAAAGAATAAGTTTTTTTCGAAATCCCTTTAGTTTTTGAGTAAACTGAGTTATTGAATTTGAAGTATAATTTTTCCATCTTTCATAATTTTGACGTTTTAAACGTCAGTTTTGTCAGAGTCTACACAACGCTCGATGTACATTTAAAATATGATTTCCATTGAAAATAAAGCATGAAAGCGTAAATATAAATGATCCCATCAAGTCGGAGAAAGTAACATGATGGCAACATCACCATTTTTTTGTCCATTTTAAAGTATGAATAATTTTCTAATTACAAAATAAATAGCATATTAAGATAATTATATTTTTCATAATTTCAGTATATTTTCTAATATCCCAATTGTGAACAGATTTCAGCGTGCGTAGGGACGACTATTGATTCTCTGTAAAAATACTTATATATTTTTTTTTGAAAATTGGCAGGCATTACAAAGTGATGACGGTGCGCTTTTTTCGTCGGGGAAAAACAAGAAAAACAGCAAAGGGTAGTTCGAGGGTGGCTGCGTGTCCGCCGTTGGGGTGGCCAATCGCAAAGAGGCGAGGGTGAATACACATTCAAGGGGGTGAATAAAGAGGAGCGATGTTTTAATATAGAAGGCGAAAGAGACGGACGGCTTTAAATGGATCCTAAAAATATGGATTTCGCGCAATAAAGTATATTGGATCAGGGGCGGACCGAGCCCTTCGAGTTTTGCGACTACGAAAAAATTTCATTATCCAGAAAATTGTTTACGATCATAAATAGATTATTTATCTTTACTCAATATAAAATTACCGGATGTTACACAAGCCACGTCTAAAAAGCAAGAAAAATCCTAATTCGAAAACAAAATTTTAGATTTGAATCCTGTAAACGGCGTTTGATTTACAACCAAATTTAATTTAAATCTTGTTCAAATAATTAAATTTGGCTTTGTGTTAATGCCGCTAAAGCAGCTTTAAATTTGGTAGCCGTTCAAATCCGATTCCAAAATATAAAAAATTAAAAAGAAAATGTTAAAATTTTAAAATAATTGTAATACATTCCAACAGGCTTTAATTTTTAAAATAAATTTAATTTGTGAAGATTCCTGTACTTAAAATAAAATTGATGGTTGTTGAAGTGAATGATGCGCACACGCCACGTCCAAATAACATTGTACGGTAAAAAAACCAAACTCAAAAACAGAATTTTTGATTTAAAATCTGTAAACGGTGTTGTATTTACAACTAAATTGCCTTTACATCTTGTTCAAACAAATAATGTTGACTTTGTATTAATGTTAGAAAACCAGCTTTAATTCCGGTGGGCGTTAAAATCTGATTCTAAAAGTAAAAAATAAAAAAAAAAATAGTTAAATGCTCATCAAAATTTTGAAATAATTATAGTACATTCTTACAGGCGTTTATTTTTAAAACAATTTTAGTTTGTGAGGATATCTTTACTAAAAATAAAATTACCGGATGTTAAAGTTGAACAACGCGCAAATGTCTCGTCCAAAATGCAACGTACAGTAAAAAAATCGTAACTCAAAAACAAAATGTTTGATTTGAATCTAAACGGTGTTAGATTTATAATAAAATTTACTTTAAATCTTGCCTAAATAAATAAATTTAACTTTGTATGAATGTTGGAAAATAAGCTTCAATTCGGGTGGGCGTTTAAATCTGCTTTTAAAATTCAAAAATTAAAAAAAAAAATAGTAAAACCCGCATCAAAATTTTATATAAATTGTAATACATTCTAACAGGCTCTGACTTAACAATTTTAGTTCATGGGGATATCTCTACACAAAATAAAGTTGCCGGATGTTAAAATAAACGCGCACATGCAACGTCCAAAAAAACAACGTACGATAAAAAAATCCTAACTCAAAAAGTAATTTTTTTATTTAAAATCAGTAGACGGTATTAAATGTACATCTAAATTTGCTTTAAATTTTGCTCAGACAAATAAATTCTGCATTGTATTAATGTAGAAAAACCAGCTTCAATTCCGGTAGACGTTCAAATCCGATTCCAAAATTCAAGAATTGAAAACAAATATAGTTAAGTGCCCAGTAAAATTTTGAAATAATTACAGTACAGGCTTTTATTTTTAAAACAATTTTAGTTTGTGGCGATATCTTCATTTTAACATTGAATCCTGTTAACGGTGTTGGATTTAAAATAAAAGTTACTTTAAATCTTGCTAAAATAAATAAATTTGACTTTGTATTAATATTGGAAAATCAGCTTCAATTCGGGTGGGCGTTTAAATCTGCTCCTAAAATTCAAAAATTCAAAAATTCAAAAAAAATAGTAAAATGCGCATTAAAATTTTATCAAAATTGTAATACATTTCAACATACTCTGAATTCAAAAATAATAATTTATGAAAATATCTTTACTAAAAATAAGGTTACCAGATGTTAAGGTAAACGACGCGCACATGCAATGTCCAAAAACGAACGTACGATTAAAAAATCCTAACTCAAAAAGTATTTTTGTTAATTTAAAATCTGTAAACGGCATCGAATTTACATCTAAATTTCCTTTAAATCTTGGTCCGATAAATAAATTTTACTTTGTATTAATGTTGGAAAATCAGTTACAATTCAGGTGGGCGTTTAAATCTGCTTCTAAAATTCAAAAATTAAAAAAAAAAATAGTAAAATGCGCATCAAAATTTTATAAAAAATGTAATACATTCTAACAGACTCTGAGTTTTAAAACAATTTTAGTTTGTGAGGATATCATTACTCAAAATAAAATTACCGGATGCAAAAGTGAACGACGCGCAAATGTCACGTCCAAAATACAAGCACAGTAAAAAAATAATCGTAACTCAAAAACGAAATTTTTAATTTGAATCTTGTTGACGGTGTTAGATTCACAGCAAAATTTTCTTTAAATCGTGCTAACATAAATAAATTTGACTTTATTTAATGTTGGAAAATCAGCTACAATTCAGGTGGGCGTTTAAATCTGTTTCTAAAATTCAAAAATTCCAAAAAAAAATGGTATATAAATTGTAATACATTCCAACAGACTCTGACTTTTAAAAGAATTTTAGTTTGTAGGGATATATTTACTCAAAATAAAATTACCGGATGTTAAAGTGAACGATGCGCAAATGTCACGTCCAAAATACACGCACAGTAAAAAAATAATCATAACTCAAAAACGAAATTTTTAATTTGAATCTTGCAGACGGTGTTAGATTTACAACAGAATTTACTTTAAATCTTGCTAAAATAAATAAATTCGACTTTGTATGAATGTTGGAAAATCAGCTACAATTCAGGTGGGCGTTTAAATCTGCTTCTAAAATTCAAATATTCAAAAAAAAAGTTAAATGTACATCAAAATTTTAAGATTATTGTAGTACATTCTAACAGGCTTTAACTTTAAACTACAATTTAGTTTGTAAGGATATCTTTACTTAAAATAAAATTATCGGATGTTAAAAGTAACGACGCGCTCATGCAACGTCCAAAAAACAAAGTACCTACGATTAAAAAATCCTAATTCAAAAACTAAATTTTTTATTCAAAATCTGTAAACGGTATTAAATTTACATCTAAATTTCCTTTAAATCTGGCGCAGATAAATAAATTTTGCTTCGTATTAATGTTGTAAAACCAGCTTCAATACCGGTAGGCGTCCAAATCCGATGCCAACATTAAAAAACTCAAAAAAAAAAAGTTAAATGCGCATCAAACTTTTGAAATAATTATAGTATATTCTAACTGGCTTTTATTTTTAAAACAATTTTAGTTTGTGGCGATATCTTTATTCGAAATAAAATTACCGGTTAAAGTGACGACTGATGCTGTGCTTGCTCTCTGTAATAAAATTGTTGAATAATTTGGAAAAAAGAAAGTATCAATTGTTTCATTTTTAGATTTAAGTAAAGTGTTCGACTGTGTATCTCATGAATTGCTAGTTACCAAATTGAGACTTTATAATTTTGATGATAATAGTATACAACTAATGAAGTCATTTCTCTCGAACAGATATCAATCAGTACATTTAGAAGGCAATAAATCATCCCTTGCGCCAATTTCACGAAGTATTCCTCAGGGGTCAATTTTGGGGCCTCTACTATTTTTAATTTTTATTAGCGATCTTCCTTCAGAAATAGGTGATTCTGAAGCAATTTTATTTGCAGATGATAGCACTACCTTTGATGAGGGTAACACCTTGGATGAAACGCAAGCGAGGAATGCTTTTTCCTCTAATCTAGTACTAAAATGGTGTTAACAAAATGAACTGATATTGAATAAAACAAAAACAAAAAACTGTTCTTCTCTTTGTACTTGCTTCCTAGGTCTCTATATAGATACTGCGTTGGGTTTGGATCAATACTGCAATCACTTGGCTAACGTAATGTCCAAGAATTTGTTTTGTCTGCGAAATATATGTTTCAAATAACACACTATTGACGGCTTATTATGGAACCATCGAGTCACACCTACGATTTGGGATTCTTGCATGGGGCCACTCTGCCTCTAGGCATAGAATATTCAGACTGCAGAGGAGAGCAGTACGAACTTTAAGTGCTGCAACTTATAGATCAGATTGTAGGCCGCTTTCTAAAACTCTGATTGCTATATATTAAAAAAAATCCGAATAATAAGTATTTGACTTTTGAACATCACCAACATGACATATAATTCAAAAATGACAAAAAATACGAGGTGTTCTATTTAAAAAAACATAAGTTTGGTCTGTAACTTTGTTATGAGACACCCTGTATAAATTTAAATATTTTTAGGGCGTGCAGCTCACAATTCTGCACAACTTTTCTATAAAACATTTTTCGAAATTTTGAAAAATAAGCACGTGATTGACCGTTCCCTGAACTCTGAAGCACCCTGTATAAATCTGCTTCTAAAATAGAAAATTTCAAAAAATAGTAAAACGGGCATAAGACATTTATAAAAATTGTAATACATTGTTACAGGCTTTGACTTTTAAAATAATTTTAGGTTGTGGGGATATCTTTACTCAAAATAAAGTAACCGGATGTAAAAATAAACTACGCGCACATGCAACGTCCAACAAACAACGTACGATTAAAACATCCTAACTAAAAAACTGAATTTTTCATTTCAAATGTGTAAACGGGTTTGAATTTACATCTAAATTTCCTTTAAATTTTGTTCAGATAAATAAATTTTGCTTTGTATGAATGTCGGAAAACCAGCTTCAATTCCGGTAGGCGTTCAAATCCAATTCCAAAATTCAAAAAATTAAAAAAAAATAGTTAAATGCGCATCAAAATTTTGAAATAATTATAGTACATTCTAACAGGCTTTTGTTTTTAAAACCATTTTACTTTGTAAGGATATCTTTACTCAAAATAAAATTACCGGATGTTAAAGTAAACGACGCGCAAATGTCACGTCCAAAATACAACGTACAATAAAAAAATCGTAACTTAAAGACAAAATTCTTTATTTGAATCCTGTAAATGGTGTTAGATTTACAACAAAATTTACTTTAAATCATGTTCATTTAAACAAATTTGGCTTTGTATTAATGTTGGTAAACGAGCTTCAATACCGGAAGTTTTTCAAATTATATTCCAAAATTTGAAATTAAAAAAAATATATTAAAATGCGCATCAAAATTGTGTAATAATTATTCTAGCAATCTGTGCCTTCTGGAAAAAAAAAATAGTTTATGAAAATATGTTTACAGAAAACTAAATTATAGAACGTTAAAGCTAACACATATACCAAATATCTTAAATGCAACGTTTGTTGAAAACATTTTCAAAAACAAAATTTTGTATTTAATTCTGTAAACAGTAGAGATGGGAAAAACGGTTCACTGTCGGGAACGGTTCCTTGGAGCGGTTCACGGGTCTTTTCTACAATTATATACGAGATTATCAGAAATTAGTTCCAGGCTTGCAATTAATTAAAAAAATATACCGGGTGACCCAGGGATCTGTAAAAGCCCCATAACTTATTTGCTATTTGAGATATTGACTTCTAGTTTTCTTAAACTGGTACCTACACTTATTCTACATATTTTAAAAATATGTATGTTTTTGTACAGGGTGTCCCAATATACATAACAGAACGAAGTTATGTTTTTTTAAATGGACCACCCTATATTTTATACTTTATTTTCAACCCTCTTGAAAAGCTGATCAAAATATATAAATATATAAGTATAAAATAGTATGGGTCTATTATGGACGGTTGGTTAGTTATGGGCAAATTTGTGGCAAAAACATGTACACGTTGAAAACATTGCAGAAGCGTTCCTAGCAAAGATTGTATCATTATTTATACACTAGAAAATTTTCCACATCATGAAGAATAATACACATCGGTTTTGGTTCTCTTTTATTCATAGTGCTATACAGGGTGTCAACATACGCAAAACAATGGATAACTATTTTTTTTCAAATGGAACACCTTATATAAGTTGCCACCAATCTATGGAATTTTTAATAAGCTTTCCAATGATATACAGTTTGTATAACAAAATATTAAGGATTCTTGAGATTTATCAATAAAAACTTATTTGTTTTGTCACCTTCTGCGGATTTTTGGATTTTCAGCCAAAACTATGCATTTTCTGGAAAAATTATAAGAGAGCAAAGTTGTAGAGCGAAAAATTTCCGATCGACATATGTCTTTCAACTTTTAAGATAATGCGTGCATTGCCCGCCAGAGCGCGCAAAATCGTGTCCGTATATGCATTTTAGCGTCTTCTTTTCAAATTTTTTATTAATAAATTGAACTACACTTTATTTTCTGCACCCTCTAGCGGAAAAACGGGAAATTATAGGGTAATTAAAATGGCCCATATCGATTGAAAATATTCCGCTCTACAACTCTTAATAGAAGCAATTTTTGCCAAAAATGCATAATTTTCCCTGAAAATGCAAATTGAAAATGTATATATCAATTTTTGCGTTTTTCAATGGTTTTTTGCATTTTTAGCGCAAACTATGCATTTTGGGCAAAAATTGCTTCTTTTAAGAGTTGTAGAGCGGAATATTTTCAATCGATGTAGGTCATTTGAATAATTCTATAATTACCCCTTTTTCTGCTAGAAGACGTCGAAAATAATGTACGGTGCAATTAATAACAAAAAATTTAAGAAAAACTCTAAAATGCATATACGATCACGATTTTGCGCACTTTGGCGGACAATGCACGCATTATTGGAAAAGTCGAAAGACCTATATCGATCGAAAATTTTCCGCTCTACAACTTTGGTCTCTTATTATTTTTTCAGAAAATGCATAGTTTTGGCTGAAAATCCAAAAATGAGCAGGAGGTAACAAAAAAAATGTTTTTATGGATAAATCTCAAGAATCCTTAATATTTCATTATACAAATTATACATCATTGGACAGCTTATTAGAAATTCCATGCATTGGTGGCAAGATATATAGGGTGTTCCATTTGAAAAAAAATAGTTATCCATTATTTTGCGTATGTTGACACCCTGTATAGCAGTATGAACAAAAAAGAACCAAAGCCGATTTATATTATTCTTCATAATGTGGAAAATTCTTTAGTGTATAAAAAAACGACGCTAGCATTGCTAGGAGCGCTTCTGCAACTTTTTCAATGTGTCCTTGTTTTTGCCACAAATTTACCCATAACTAACTAACCGTCTATAATAGACCCATGGTATCTTATACTATTTTTATCAGCTTCTCAAGAGGGTTGAAAATAAAGTATAAAGTATAGGGTGTTCCATTAAAAAAAAACATAACTTTGTTCTCTTATGTATATTGGGACACCCTGTACAAAAACATACATATTTTTAAAATATGCAGAATAAGTGTGGGTACCAGTTCAAGAAAACTAGAAGTCGATATCTCAAATAGCAAATAAATTATGGGGCTTTTACAGATCCCTGGGTCACCCGGTATAATATGGGTATTCACAGTGTGGCCACAACTGCAATATACTTTTTTTGTATTTTATACTTGACAATATGACAATATGAAGAACTTCCACAGGTAAATATTTGTAAACGGGGAGTGGGCATTAAATATTTACTCCGTTTTTTGCTTCTGATATTTCCAAATCGATTGATTTTCAAATTACAAGTTTTACTTTTTTCCAGTCATGGCTTCTGCTATTTTAACATTATAATATAATTTTCACATTTTCTCCTCTCTGGTAGCACATCGATAGTAAATATAAATCACATCTGGTAGATTTTCAAAAATAATCTCGGTAGAGCAGCAAAATGCACACCCGGTATATCATACACTTCTTAATTTTTGAATGAAATAAATGGTATAATTTCTTTATTATGAAAGTATAAAATATTATTTTATATTTTTTTTTATGCTGTGGGTTATTTTTTTTTCATTTATTTATTTATTCAGCTTTTAAAAGAAATTTCAAATGTAACTAAAGTTAAAAGACTATGAAAAATTAATGTAGAAATTTGACTTAAAAAGTAAAACTAATTTTGTCTTAAACCCCTAAACACCTGGAAAAAAATGTCAAATTTGGGTTAAATTAATAGATTTAACGTCAAAATTTGACTTAGAGTCGAAAATCTTCAAGAAAAAAGACTACTTTTAACATAAAGACGTTAAGCCTCCAGAAAAATGTCAAATTTGTGTACAGTTAAGAAGCTTTATATGCAAATTAATGTCGAAATTAGACTTAAAGTCGATACGCGTAAAAAAAGACTAATTTCGACTGTAAAGGCGTCAAGCCTCTAGAGAAAATGTCAAATTTAATTAAAGTGAAGAGACTTTAAGTCCAAATTACTGTCGAAATTTGACTTGAAGTTGAGAAGTGCTAAGAAAGCAAGACTAATGTTGACTTAAATCCTTAATCCTCTAGAAAAAATGTCAAGTTTGAGTAGAATTATGTGCAAATTAATGTCGAAATTTGGTTTAAAGTCAACAAACTGCAAGAAAAAATAACCAATTTTGACTTAAAATAGTTATGTTTCTAGAAACAATGTCAATTTTAATCCAAGTTAAAAGACTTTATGAGAAATTATTGTCGAAACCTGACTTAGCGTCAACAAGCGTTAAGGAAAAAATACTAATTTTGACTTAAAGCCATTAAGTCTCTAGAAAAAGTGACAAATTTAATTCAAGTCAACTTTAACTTTAAATAAAATAGTTTCTTTTTAATATGACACTTTATTTTTCAGTGCCTCGAGTTTCGATCATTAGCTGATCATTTTCAAACTTAAAGTAAATTAAAATATACACGTATTTTTTTTAAGACTTTATGTGCAAATTAATGACGCGTCAAAAAATAGACTAATAGACTTAAACTCGTTAAACCTCTGAAAAAAAGTTAAATTTGTAAAGTTCAAAGACTTTATAACAAATTAATAAGTGTTAAGAAAAAAGTCTTATTATGGCTTAAATCAGTTAAGCCCCTAGAAAATATGTCAAATTGAATTAACGTTAAAAGACTTTATAACAAATTAATGTCGAAATTTGACTTAAAGTTGACGAGCGTTAAGAAAGAAAAGATTAATTTGACTTATAACCTAAAGCCTCTAAAAAAATGTCAAATATAATTAAAGTTAAAATATTTTATGTCCAAATTAATGTGTAAATTTGACTTAAAGTCAACAAGCGTCAAGATAAAAGACTAATTTTGACTTAAAGTCGTTAAGCCTCTAGAAAATATGCTAAATTGAATTAAAGTTAAAAGACTTTGTGTGCAAACTATTGTCGAAATTTGACTTAAAATCGTCCATTGTAAAAAAACGACTAATTTTGACTTGAACCCGTTAAGCCTTTAAAAAAGGTCATATTTAATTAAAGTTAAAAGATGAATGTCAAAATTTGACTTAAAGTTTGACAAGCGTCAAAAAAAACTAATTTTGACTTAAAGCAGTTAGGACCCTAAAAAAAGTTGACTTTAATTAAACGTTTTCACATTTTTATTTAAAATTAACAGTATAAAACTTTAAGTCAAAATTAAGGTCTGGACTAAAGAAAAAATCACGAAAACGGCATGAAATTTCGGCGGATAACTTCAAGCGGTTCACAAGGGGAATGCTATTTGCACGAACTTCATGCGTTTCCCGGTATGAATGAAGTTACCGCGGAAACTCTATGCGTTTCGAGGTGTGAACCGCTTGAAGTTATCTACGCAAACTTCATGCGGTTCATACCAGGAACCGCATGAAGTTCGTGCGTTTCATACCAGGAACCGTGCAGATAGTGGTGTGAACCGTATGAAATTTTCGCAGTTAACTAGATGCGCATCTCTTGGAACCACATGAAGTTTACGCAGGTGACTTCATGCGGTGCTTCTACAGGTAGGGGTACGCGTTTGATTTTCACTCGTGAAGAAAAAGCCTAGTACATATTAAAGAGCAGAGGAACCGCAGTTCCTTTTGTCCGAACCAGTTCCTGAGCGCTCTTTGCTAAGAACCGGTTCGTTGAACCGGTTCCTGAACCGTCTGCCCATCTCTAGTAAACAGTATTCGATTCGCAATTCAATTTCCTTTATATCTTGCTATAAGAATTGAATGTACCTTTTGTATTAATGCTGCTGCACTAGCTACAAAAGGATAAGGCTTTTAAAACCGATTTCTTAAAAAAATCATATATGTAGGATATTTATAAAAAATAGAAAGATTTAATAACGTTTATCTTTTAAAATATGAAGATTTCTTCATTCAAAACAATCTTCTGTCATCATGGTGATGGTTGCGACCGTTACTACGAGGTAATTCATTATAGAATCACTGAATAAAACACTTACTATGTTTTTACCACAATTTAAATAAATAAATTGTGGTAAAATAAAAAATGGTTTTTACCACAATTTATTTATTTAAAAAACATAGCAAGTGTTTTATTCTGTGATTCCAATCTTCTATCAATTGTAAGACGACGATCTAATGTATGGCTCATTGTTTTACAATTATTGACGCGAAATATTAAAAAAAATACAAATAGTTCTCTTAATTGAAAGAATGAACATTTGCGGTGAACCAAAATGAAATAATTTTCGCAAATGTATATCAGCGATAATTCAAGTATTGTAATGTTTCATATTCATTTATCAATTTTTTAAGTTTATCGCTGGCCGGATAAAACAAGCCCGCGGGCCGTAGTTTACCCACCCCTGGCCCAGAGACGTTTTTGTGTCACTAAATGTGGTAAATTAATTTTCCTAATCCACAAAATAAACATTTTTGTTACTTATTGTAAGGATGTCATATTTTCCAAAATAGATCTTAATTGTTTTCCGAGAAGCACTTTTACAATGGTTGTGGTAGTACCTTGACTTATTGATGCGAAATGGAAATTCCCCTAAGACGGATTTAACTTTTACAGCCCTGTTTTATTATCACTCCATATTTAACGTGACTTTTAGCCCCAAAAGGGTTGCACTAAGCGTTTATTGCACGTGCTCTATTGTAACTTTTCGCAGACTTGAAAATCCCACCAGATTAAGTAAGATTCCACAAAAATGTAATTCGTCTAGATCGCTTCTAGGAAAATGTACACTGTGTCCAGTGCTGTATCTTGCCAGAGATAGTGTTAAGTATTCGTTGGCTCTTATTATTTTGTTGCTATTACAATAATTTTTTTTTTATTTTTTAAATAAAGTTACTCAAAATTTTTGTGGTGCAACCGTTTGAATTTGAAAAAAAATCTATACCAAACTTACTGAAAAAATTTAAAATAATTGCCATCGACTTGAAATTCCTCAAGTTTATTCAAAACTTATTCGGAATTACATTTCTTGAAAATCTGAAAACATCAAATCTCTAACTTTCGAGATAATCCCATCCGAATAAAGCGCGGAATATTGGATAAGTGCAATAATTTCAAAAAAAAATTAATATATATTTAATATATTTAAAAATATAAATTTGCCATCGAATTAAAATTTCACAAATCCATTCAAAATTAATTCAGAATTAGGATTCTTCAAAAATCTGTAAACATTCAATCCCTAAATTTTAAGATAATCGCATTTGAACAGAGCGTGGGATTTTGCAAAAATGGATTAATTTCAGTGAGGTGGAAAAAAATATAAAAACAATCGCCATTGACTTGAAATTTCACAGGTTTATTCAAAACTTATTCGGAATTATGATTCTTCAAAAATCTGTAAATATGCAATTCCTAAAATTTAAAATAATCGCATTAGAACATAGAGTGGGATTGTGAAAAAAAAACATTTCAGTGTCACGGAAAAAATATTAACACAATTGCCACCGGTACTAAAACATTATTAAAAACTTATTCGGGATTATAATTGTACAATATCTGTAAATATCGCATGCCTTTTGAGATAATCCCATTCGAACGGAGCGTAGAATTGTGGGAAGTTACAATAATTTAAGTGAAACAAATATGCAAACACGATTGCCATCGAGCTGAAATTTCACAATTCCATTAAAAATTCATTCAGAATTATGATTCTACAAAAATCTGTAAACATCTAATCCCTGAATTTTAAGATAATCTCACTCGAACATAGAGTGGGATTGTGGAAAATACAAAAATTTCAGAATTTTGACCTGGAAAAAATATAAAAACAATTGCCATCGAGTTGAAATTTCACAAATCCATTCAAAATTCATTCAGAATTACGATTATATAAACATCGGTTAACACTTAATCCCTAAATTTTAACATAATCCCATTGGAACAGAGCATGGGATTGTGCAAAAATGGAATAATTTCAGTGACTTTGAAAAAATATAAAAACAATTGTTATAGACGTGAAATTTCACAAGTTTATACAAAACTTGTTCGGAATTATGATACTTCAAAAATCTGTAAAGATCCAATCTCCAAATTTTAAGATAATCCCATTTGAACAGAGCATGGGATTGTGCAAAAAGGAATAATTTCACTGACTTGGAAAATATGTGAAAACAATTGCGATCTACTTGAAAGTTTACAAATCCCATTCGAGTAGAATTGTGAAAACATCCAGTAATTTCAGTGACTTAGAAAAAATATAAAAACAATCGCAATCGATTTGAAATTTCACAAATATATCCAAAACTTATTCGGGATTATGTTTCTACAAAAATCTGTAACCACACACACCAAATTTTTGATGTAATCCCATTCGAACCGAATGTGGAATTGTGGAAAAATACAATAATTCCAGAGACCTGAAATAAATATAAAAACAATTGCCATCGAGTTGAAATGTCACGCTTCTATTCAAAATTAATTCAGAATTACGATTCTACAAAAAATTATAAACATTCAATCCCTAAATTTTAGAATAATCCCATTTTAACAGATAGCGGGATTGTGTAAAAATTGAATAATTTCAGTCACTTGAAAAAAATATAAAAACAATTGTCATCGACGTGAAATTTTACAAATTAATTCATAATTACGATTCCATAAAATCCATAAATACGGTATGCCTTAGTTTTGAGATAATCCTGTTCAAACCGAGCGTGGAATTGTGGAAAATATAATATTTACATTGACTTATAATGTAATAATAATCATATAAAAAAAATTCACAAATTTATTCAAAACACTTATTCGGAATTACATTTCTTGAAAATCCGTAAACACTACATTCCTAACTTTCGAGGTAATTCCATTTGAACAAAGCGTGGAATTGTGGAAATGTACAATAATTTCAGAGACTTGGAAAACATATAAAAGCAATTGCCATCGAGTTGAAATTTCACAAATACAAATACGCTTTAAAAAAATATAAAAACAATTGCTATTGACGTGAAATTTCATAAATCTATTCAAAACTTATTCATGATTATGATTCTTCAAAAATATGTAAACATCCGATCCCTAAATTTTAAGATAATACCATTCTAACATAGCGTGGGATTGTGGAAAAATAGAAAAAAATTAAGTGACTTACAAATAATATAAAAACAATCACCATCGATTTATAAAAATCTGTAACCACACACCTCGAACTTTCGATGTAATCCCATTCGAACCGAATGTGGAATTGTGGAAAAATATAATAATTCCAGAGACTTGAGAAAAACATAAAAACAATTGCCATCGAGTTGAAAGTTCACGCATCTATTCAAAATAAATTCAGAATTACGATTCTACAAAAATTTATAAACATTCAATCCCTAAATTTTAGGATAGCCCCATTTAAACAGAGTGGGATTGTGCAAAAATTGAATAATTTCAGTGACTTGAAAAAAATATAAAAACAATTGCCATCGACGTGAAACTTTCCAAGTTTATTCAAAACTTATTCGGGATTATGATTGTTCAAAAATCTGTAAACATTCAATCCTAAAATTTTAAGATAATCCCATTCAAACATAACGGGAATGTGGAAAAATACAAAAATTTCAGTGATTTGAAAAAATATAAAAACAATTGCCATCGAGTTGAAATTTCACAAATTTATTTAAAGTTAATTCAGAATTATGATTCTACAAAAATTTATAAACATCCAATCCCTAAATATTAAGATAATCTTATTTGAACAGAGAGTGGGATTGTGAAAAAATAGAATAATTTCAGTGACTTGAAAAAAATATAAAAACAATTACCATCGACTTGAAATTTTATAAATTCATTCAAAATTCGTTCAGAATTACGATTCTATAAACATAAATAAGCACTGTATCCATTAATCTTGAAATAATCCCATTCGAACCGAACGTGGAATTGTAAAATGCAATAATTTCGGTGACTTGGAAATAAAAATAAAAACAATCGCCATTTCACAAATTTATTTAAAACTTCTTCATGATTATGTCTTAAAAATCTGTAAACACCATATCTCCAAGTTTTGAGATAATCCCATCCGAACGGAGCGTGGAATTGTGGAAAAGTGATTTTAGTGACTTAGAAAAAATATAAAAACAATTGCCATCGACTTGAAATTTTACAAAGCCATTTAAAATTCTTTCAGAATTACGATTCTACAAATCTATAAATATCTGTTATGTAGGAAGCTTCTACTTCGTTATACATGCTTTTTATATAGAATAAAACACTTTTTTACTTTGTTTGTATAACACTTATTTGTTTATTTTGTTTGACTGCAGTTTCAAACAAAATAAACAAATAAGTGTTATACAAACAAAGTAAAAAAGTGTTTTATTCTATATATAAATATCTAATCCCTAAGTTTAAAGATAATCTCATTCAAACATAGCGTGGGATTGTGGAAAAATATAAAAATTTCAGTGACTTGGAAAAAATATAAAAATAATTGTCATCTACTTGAAATTTCACACAGCCATTCAAAATCCATTCAGAATTACGATTATACAAAAATCTGTCAACACTTAATCCCTAAATTTTAAGATAATCCCAATTGAAGAGAGCATGGGATTGTGCAATAATGGAATAATTTCAGTGACTTTAAAAAAATATAAAAACAATTGCGATCGAGGTGAAATTTCACAAGTTTATTCAAAACTTATTCGGAAGTATGATACTTCAAAAATCTATAAACATCCAATCTCCAAATTTTAAGATAATCCTATTTGAACAGAGCATGGGGTTGTGCAAAAGAGCAATAATTTCACTGAATTGGAAAATATGTTAAAACAATTTCGATCGACTTGAAATTTCACAAATCTATTAAAAATTCATTCAGAGTTAGAAAAATCTATAAACATTCAATCCCTAAATTTTAAGGTAATCTCATTCGAACATAACTTGGGATTGTGGAAAAATACAAAAATTTTAGTCACTTGGAAAAAATATAAAAACAGTTGCCATCGACTTGAAATTTCAAAATTCATTCAGAATTACGATTCTACAAAAATCTGTAAACATGCAATCTATAAATTTTGAGATAATCCCAACGGGAAATTTCAAAAATCTATTCAAAATTGATTTAGAATTAGGATTCTACAAAAACTGTTAACACTCTATTCATAATCCCATTTGAACAGAGCGCAAAATTATGAAATAAAATGCAACAATTTCGGCGACTTATAGAAAATATAGAAATAATGGCCATCGACCTGAAATTTAACAAATTTTATTTATAAATGTATTCGGAATTGATTCGATAAAAATCTTTAAATACTCGTCGTTAAAGGTAAAACAGCCATAGCATAAAACAGGGGATAATAACAATAATTTCTCCGACTTGAAGAAGTGTAAAAGCGATTGCCATCGACTTAAAGTTTTAAATATTATTGCAACTTTTTTTTTAAGGCTTATCCTTCTATGAAAATATGATCCCCAGGTATTAAATTTCGAGATAAACTCATTAACTCCGACTAATTGAAATATTTTCATAATTTTTACAAATTTTTAGTTAAAATTCAATTGCAGTACTATTGTGTACTATTCACTAATCGCTAATCACATTAATTCTTAAAAAAAAACTGAAATATTTTAACGAATTTTCCAAATTTTGGCATCAAAGCTCTGTGAGCTAATAATATCATAATTTATAAATTTTACTGATACTCTATGCAACCGTACCCGGTAGAGATGGGAAAAACGGTTCACTGTCGGGAACGGTTCCGAACCGGTTCACTCACGGTTCACCGGTCTTTTCTATAGTTATATACCAGATTATCAGAAATGAGTTGCAGACTTCCAATTAATTTAAAAATATGTAATATGGGTATTCATAGTGTGGCCACAACTGCAATATATTTTACCGACGTAAATAAAAATTCCAGCCATAGAATGGCGCATCTACCAAAATTAGGTGCGATTTTTAAATTTTATTTGTATAGTGCCTTTCTGCGGGTGTATTTAGCAAACACAAACGGTCAAAAAGCCACTAAAATTTAAAAAAATATATATATCTAACAGCTCATCAATCCACGAGTGGTGTTTAAAAAATCGTAACTCAAAAAGGGCATAGCAAAAATAAATTATTTTCCCAATGCCTTCCTGCAATTACATTTAACAATTACAAAGTGTCAAAAAACCGCAACGATTTTTTCTTATATTTTTTATTTAACAGAAATCCGTAGCTGGTCCATAAAACAAGGGTATTGCAAAAAAAAATCGCTAAGCTTTTTGACCGCCGAGAAATCTATTATTTATGGATAACTTCTCGTCGGTATATATTTTAACTTTTTCTGTATATTATACTTGATAATATGAAGAACTGAAAAGCTACTGGTAAATATTTGTAAATAACGGGAAGTGGGCATTAAATATTTACTCTGTTTTTTTTTGCAAATCGATTGATATTTAAAATTACAAGTTTTAGGCTTCTGCTATTTTAACATTATAATATGGTTGCCGCGGTGGCCTAGTGAGTAGCGTTCCTGCTTCTGGGCCTCGTGGTCGTGGGTTCGAATCCCATCCGTGCGGCCACTTTTTCAGAACGAAGAAGTGGCCATGCGGGTCCATGGATGTGTAGTGTATGTCCCATTCATTATTAAAATGATATCTTCAAAAACTTATATACGTTAGTGGCCGAACAGCAAATAGCTTACGCCAATTCCCTTATAGTCATTCACTCTCCTTAACCCGCAATTCCATCAAACATCCTTCCTTTTAAAAAAAAAAAAAAAAACATTATAATATAATTTTCACATTTTCCCCTCTCTGGTGGCACATCGATTGTAAATATAAATCAAATCTGGTAGATTTTTAAACTTTGAACATTTATTTACTCTTGTTCCTGTTCTCAAAAATAATCGGGAAAGCAGGAAAATGCACACCCGGTATATCATACTCTTCTTAATTTTTAGAATGAAACAAATAATTTCAAAATTGTATAATTTCTTTATTATGAAATTATAAAATATTATTTTCTTTTTTTTATGCTACGGGTTATTTTATTTTTCATTTATTTATTTAATCTAAAATAAATACCAAATTTAACTACAGTTAAAAGACTTCATGATATATTATTGTAAAAATTTGACTTGAAGTCGAAAGAAAAAAGACTTATTTTGACTTAAAGCCGTTAAGCCTCTAAAAAAAAGTCAAATTTAACTAAAGTCAACAGACTTTATGATCAATTATTGTAGAAATTTGACTTAAAGTCGACAGAAAAAAGACTCATTTTAACTTAAAGCCGTTAAGCCTCTAAACAAATGTCAAATTTAACTAAAGTCAAATGAATTTATAATAAATTATTGTAGAAATTTGACTTAAAGTCTAAAGTCGACAGAAAAAGGACTCATTTTGTAATGAGTACATGGGTCCCGTAATAAAAATAATTAATGTAATATTTTTTTCAGCAAAATCATTCGTAATTGTAATAATCTGATAAATGTAATTCACACAATAATCATAACAGCGCATAATAAATATCAATCGTAAAAGATAATGTAAGCAAGAAGTTGAGACACGCGCGGCCTCGCGGTCGGAATAACATCGCTAAAATAAACAACAACACATCCACGCTGAAAAACATGCCTCGTACAAAGAACTCTTTAACTTGTATCATCTAAAATCACACTTAGCACCGGGAAGAAAACGTAAACAACCTCCTGACCGAGATTCAGAAAAATGCAATTCATAAAATTTAACGTTCAAAACAAGACCAGAAAAATACTAATAAGTAAATTCACGGGAAAGTTCATGAACTTAAACATACACGAGGCAATTTGGCACGTGTATTTCTGAATGTGGCGGGGGCAAATTAGATAATAAAAGGGACGGGATCACAAAATTCTAGAGGATTTCCGTGATGGAAATAGAATGGTGAGAATCAGTGAGTGATTCGACAACATACAGGGTGAGTAATTTCTTTCATGTCTAAAGTGAACTTGTCTCAATGAATAACTACATCCGAGTAATCACTCTGCAACGAAATGTGAAACTATTCATATCTGAGTTATTACTTTGCCACGAAATGCAAAATCGTCGGAGAAAGAATGACTAACCTGAGTTGGCAGACATTATACTACGAATTACTTTCTCACAACCTCCAGACGCTTTGAGCGCTAGGACCATGGGTTGTGTAGAAAGGGGGTATCGCCAAGACGCTTTGAGCGCTAGGAAAAGAGCACCCAATTTCTGATGGTAATCTTATAAATTTCTGATGGTAATCTTATTCTCCGAACGAAAGAGTATAATCAAGGTCACCGATTGTGTAAATTATTCATTGAGATCTAGTTGAAAGTTTTATCGATATCAAGCAAAGAGGTCAATTGCCAAACCTCACGTCCTTACAAACAATCCTGGGTCATACGTATTCTGGTCTGGTCAAAGAAAAAGTACGACAGTTGTAAATCTCAATTTCTTGCAATATTGTTTTGTAAAATGTTCGACAATAGTTCTGAGACTGGTTTTCCCACAGGGTTTTCCCAGATCTATTGGTACAGCAAGGATATGTGTTCATAAATCAAATAACATACTCTTTGGTGTACCAATGCAAATGCCAGAACTAATAAATCAAATGAATAAACGTCCATTCGTTCAACAAACAAGCATTTTATTTACCTAAACCTAACCAACACGCATCGACACTCGTAACGAATCTGTTAAATAATTAAGGGTTACTACAAAAATTAAACACAACGTATATAAGTACAAAAAGGTCAGACTTGACGTACTACAATTTTGACTTAAAGCCGATAAGCCTCTAAAAAAAATGTCAAATTTAACTGAAGTCAAATGACTTTATGATAAATTATTGTAGAAATTTGACCGACAGTCGACAGAAAAAAGACTGATTTTGTCTTAAAGTCGTTATGCGTCTAAAAAATGTCAAATTTAATTAAAGTCAAAAGACTTTATGATAAATTATTGTAGAAATTTGACTTGAAGTCGAAAGAAAAAAGACTTATTTTTACTTAAAGCCGTTAAGCCTCTAAAAAAATGTCAAATTTAACTAAAGTCAACAGACTTTATGATAAATTATTGTAGAAATTTGACTAAAAATCGATAGAAAAAAATACTCATTTTGACTTAAAACCGTTAAGCCTTTAAAAAAAATGTCAAATGTAACCAAAGTCAACAGACTTTAGCATAAATTATTGTAGAAATTTGACTTAAAGTCGACAGAAAAAAGACTCATTTTGACTTAAAGCCGTTAAGCCTCTAAAAAAATGTCAAATTTAACTAAAGTTAAATGACTTTATGATACATTATTGTAGAAATTTGACTTAAAGTCTACAGAAAAAAAGACTCATTTTGGCTTAAAGCCGTTAAGCCTCTAAAAAAAATGTCAAATTTAACTAAACTCAAATGACTTTATGATAAATTATTGTAGAAATTTGACTTAAAGTCGACAGAAAAAAATACTCATTTTGACTTAAAGCCGTTAAGCCTCTAAAAAAAATGTTAAATTTAACCAAAGTCAACAGACTTTAGCATAAATTATTGTAGAAATTTGACCAAAAGTCGACAGAAAAAAGACTGATTTTGACTTAAAGTCGTTATGCGTCTAAAAAAATGTCAAATTTAATTAAAGGCAAAAGTGTGTGTCCAAATAAATATCGAAATTTGACTTAAATTCGACAAGCGTTAAGAAAAAAAGACTAATTTTGACTAAAACCCTTAAGTTTCTAGAAAATTTGTCAAATTTGGGTAGAATTAAAAGACTTTATGTGCAAATTAATGTCGACATTTGACGTAAAAACAACAAACCTCAAGAAAAACGACTAATTTTGACTTAAAGTCGAGTTTCCAGAAACAATATCAAATTTAATTCAAGTTAAAAAACTTTATGACAAATTAATGAAAAGCGTCAAAAGATAAACTAATTTTGATTTAAACTCGTCAAGCCTCTAGAAAAATGTCAAATTTACTTAAAGTTCAAAGACTTTATGACAACTGTAGAAATTTGACTTAAAGTCGACAAGTGTTAAGAAAAAAGACAAATTATGGATTAAATCCGTTAAGCCTCTAGAAAATATGTAAAAATTTAATCAACCTTAAAAAACTTTATAACAAATTAATGTCGAAATTTGACTTATAGTCGACGGGCGTTGAGAGAAAAGACTAATTTTGACTTAAATATTTAATCCTCTAGAAAAAATGTCAAATTGAATTAAAGTTAAACGACTTTATGTTCGAATTAATGTATAAATTAGACTTAAAGCAACAAGCGTTAAGTAAAAAAGACTAATTTTGACTTAAAATCTAAACCTTCTAGAAAAAAGTGTCAAATTTAAAGTCTAATGTGTAAATTTGATATAAAGTCAGCAAGCGTCAAGAGAAAAGACTAATTTTGACTAAAAGTCGTTAAGCCTATAGAAAATATGCCAAATCAAATTAATGTCGAAATTTAACTTAAAATCGACAAACGTCAAAAACGACGAATTTTACTTGACGGGGTTAAGCCTTTACAAATGTCAAATTTAATTAAAGTTAAAAGACAAAATTTGACTTAAAGTGACAAGTGTCAAAAAAGCAAATTTTGACTTAAAGAAAAAAATCTTGAATTTAATTAAACGTTTATACATTTTCATTTAAAATTCCAAATGTAAAATTTTAAGTCAAAATTTAAGTCTGGACTAAAAAAAATCACGAGAACCGCATGAAATTTCTGCGATAAGTTTCCGCAGATAACTTCAAGCGGTTCTCAATGGGAATGCTACCTGTAAGAACTTCATGCGGTTCATACCAGGAAAATTCATACCGCGGAAATTCCATGCGTTTCGAGGTGTTTACGGAACTGCACGAAGCTCGTGCTTCACTTAATAGTGGACTGAACCGTATGAAATTTTCGCAGTTAACCTCTCTTGGAACCGCATGAAATTTCCGCAGGTGATTTCATGTGCTTTTACCGCCGCGTTTCTACAGGTAGGTGTACGCGTCTGGTTTTCACTCTTAAAGAAAAAGTCAAGTACATATTAAAGATCAGAGGAACCGTGAACCGGTTCCTGAGCGCTCTTTGCCAAGAACCGGTTCATTGAACCGGTCCCTGAACTGTCTGCCCACCTCTAGTACCCGGAAATTGTCCTTGGCTGGAAGCTGCTTTATTCTACGCCAATAATTTTGAAAAATTAGAAAATATTCTTCTTAATTTTAATGATGAAGAATCGGCAGTACTTTAAATTTTCACATGAGTAATACACAATTCAAAACCTAAAATTTTCAAAAATTCGCAACTCGCGAAATAATTGGCGGATTTTCAAAAACTCTATTTAGTTTGATAAAACGATGATTTGCAAATCTAGTTTCATTTTTGTAGAATTTAGTCGACACGTTTTATATTTTTTTTAAATTTTTTGCTCGAATATTACACAATTCGAAAACTAACATTTTCAAAAATTCACAACTCGCGAAATAATCGGTGGATTTGCAAATACGGTATTTAGTTTGATAAAGCGATGATTTGCAAATCTAATTTAATTTTTGTATAATTTAGTCAACACGTTTTATATTTTTTTTTAAATTTTTTGCTCGAGTATTACACAATTCGAATATTAAAATTTTCAAAAATTCACAACTCGCGAAATAATTGGCGGATTTTCAAAAACTGTATTTAGTTTGATAAAACGATGATTTGCAAATCCAGTTTAATTTTTGTAGAATTTAGTCGACAGGTTTTATATTTTTTTTTAATTTTTTGCTCGAGTATTACACAATTCGAAAACTAAAATTTTCACAAATTCACAACTCGCGAAATAATTGTCGGATTTTCAAAAACTCTATTTAGTTTGATAAAACGATGATTTGCAAATCCACTTTAATTTTTGCAGAATTTCGTCGATACGTTTCATATTTTTTTTAAATTTTTTGCTCGAGTATTACACAATTCGAAAACTAAAATTTTCAAAAATTCGCAACTCGCGAAATAATTAGCGGATTTTCAAAAACTCTATTTAGTTTGATAAAACAATGATTTGCAAATCTAGTTTCATTTTTGTAAAATTTAGTCGACACGTTTTATATTTTTTTTTAAATTTTTTGCTCGAGTATTACACAATTCGAAAACTAAAATTTTCAAAAATTCACAACTCGCGAAATAGTTGGTGGATTTTCAAAAACTCTATATAATTTGATAAAACAATGATTTGCAAATCTAATTTAATTTTTGCAGAATTTCGTCGGCACGCTTTATATTTTTCTTAATTTTTTTGCTCGAGTATTACACAATTCGAAAACTAAAATTTTCAAAAATTCACAACTTGCGAAATAAGTGGCGGATTTTTAAAAGCTCTATTTAGTTTGATAAAACGATGATTTTCAAATCTAATTTAATTTTTGTAGAATTTAATCGACACGTTTTAATTTTTTTTTCGAGTATTGCACAATTGGAAATATAAAATTTTTAAAAATTCACAATTCACGAAATAATTGGCGGATTTTCAAATACTCTATTTAATTTGATAAAACAATGATTTGCAATCCACTTTAATTTTTGCAGAATTTCGTCGACACGTTTTATATTTTTTTTTAATTTTTTTGCTGGTGTATTACAAAATTCGAAAACTAAAATTTTCAAAAATTCACAACTCGCGAAATAATTGGCGGAATTTCTAAAACTCGATTTAGTTTGATAAAACAATGATTTGCAAATCTAGTTTCATTTTTGTAGAATTTAGTCGACACGTTTTATATTTGTTTTTTAATTGTTTGCTTGAGTATTACACAATTCGAAAACTAAAATTTTCAAAAATTCACAACTCGCGAAATAATTGGCGGATTTTTAAAAACTCTATTTCGTTTGATAAATCAATGATTTGCAAATCTAATTTAATTTTTGTAGAATTTAATCGACACGTTTTAATTTTTTTTCGAGTATTGCACAATTGGAAATATAAAATTTTCAAAAATTCACAACTCGCGAAATAATTGGCGGATTTTCAAAAACTCTATTTAGTTTGATAAAACAATGATCTGCAAATCTAGTTTCATTTTTGTAGAATTTAGTCGACACGTTTTATATTTTTTTTAAATTTTTTGCTCGAGTATTACACAATTCGAAAACTAAAATTTTCAAAAATTCGCAACTCGCGAAATAATGGCGGATTTTCAAAAACTCTATTTAGTTTGATAAAACATAATTTGCAAATCTAATTTCATTTTTGCAGAATTTCGTCGACACGTTTTATATTTCTTTTAAATTTTTTGCTCGAGTATTACACAATTCGAAAATTAAAATTTTCAAAAATTCGCAACTCGCGAAATAATTGGCGGATTTTCAAATACTCTATTTAATTTGATAAAACAATGATTTTCAAATCTAATTTAATTTTTGCAAAATTTCGTCGACACGTTTTATATATTTTTTTAATTTTTTGCTCGAGCATTACATAATTCGAAAACTAAAATTTTCAAAAATTCGCAACTCGCGAAATAATTGGCGGATTTTCAAAAACTCTATTCAGTTTGATAAAACAATGATTTGCAAATCTAGTTTCATTTTTGTAGAATTTAGTCGATACGTTTTATATTTTTTTTAATTTTTTTGCTCGAGTATTACACAATTCGAAAACTAAAATTTTCAAAAATTCGCAACTCGCGAAATAATTGGCGGATTTTCAAATACTCTATTTAATTTGATAAAACAATGATTTGCAAATCTAATTTAATTTTTGTAGAATTTAATCGACACGTTTTAATTTTTTTTTTTCGAGTATTGCACAATTGGAAATATAAAATTTTCAAAAATTGGCAACTCGCGAAATAATTGTCGGATTTTCAAATACTCTATTTAGTTTGATAAAGCGATAATTTGCAAATCTAATTTAATTTTTGTAGAATTTAGTCGGCACGTTTTATATATTTCTTTAAATTTTTTGCTCGAGTATTACACAATTCGAAAACTAAAATTTTCAAAAATTCACAACTCGCGAAATAATTTGCGGATTTTCAAAAACTCTATTTAGTTTGATAAAATAATGATTTGCAAATCTAATTTAATTTTTGTAGAATTTAATCGACACGTTTTAATTTTTTTTCGAGTATTGCACAATTGGAAATATAAAATTTTCAAAAATTCGCAACATGCGAAATAATTCATGGATTTTCAAAAACTGCATTTAATTTGATAAAACGGTGATTTGCAAATGTATTTTAATTTTTTCAGAATTTTGTCAACACGTTTTATATTTTTTTAAATTTTTTGCTCGAAAATAAAAATTTTCAAAAACTCGTGGATTTTCAAAAACTGTACTTAATTTCAATGGGGGCTCGTGGAAGATGTTAATGATAACACCACTTACACAATATAGACCCGCCCACCCGCTCCTTTTTTAAAGAAAAAATCTTCCTAGACCAAAGTAATTGGCGAGTGTTTTACAAATTTTTGCTATGCTTGAAACTGCAGGTAGTGCCATGGCTCCTTGGCTCTATATAACGAGCCGCCCTTGATAACTGCAATCAAGAATTTGGAAACAGCTCAAATGCCTTTAATTGAGGCTTTTAAAATTATTGAAGAACTGTACGAAAATTTAAAATTAGTTCCCTAACTTGCGTATTGTATAGAAATCCGGGATACGAAAAAATTAAAATGATTTGTGGAATTTTTAAAGGCGAGACTGAGGAGGACATAATACATTTTAACATGAACTCCATGTCACCTAAAATGAAAATCAAAATAAAATTTTGGTGGAAAATTGACTAAAAATGATAATAGAGGCAAAAGTCTGCTTTGATGAAAAATTAAATCGTAATAAAACATACTCAATTTCCTCTAGAGTAGACTTTGCTATTGGAGAAAAGTAATTTATTTTGGATTTTATTTAACTTTTACAGTCTTCATGCTAATCATCTTTGAGTTACTTGCGTTTCATTTTTACAACGTAGATATACCCATTTTCCTAGATGGTAGAAATTCAATACCATAATTAATTAGCCTAACTAATGAATATCTCTGGTCATAATGACAGCATCTTATACTATTCTTCTTGTTAGTTTATAACTGTAACACCTTTCAAGTGGTTATCATGTAGGAAGTCTTTAATACGCAGCAAAAGAACAGGAGCCATTAGTCTCATTAGTAAAACAACCGGCAGTGGCTGCATTACACCAGTTCTAAATCATTATTTATGTTTACAATATTATGTCCGGCCGTCCTATGGTGAGCCGCTGGTGGTGTCCAGACGGAAGTGCCGATCCCACGGGGCTGTCTCTTGTTAGTGAATTTAGATGTATAGAAGGTGTCGGAAACCCCGCATTCCTTGGGGAACCGGGAATCTTAGCTATGTGGAAATGTTTTAATGATCTTCTAGCCACCGGTAGAAGTTGCGGGGTGGAAAAAAATATGCGACAACCGTTAAGCAACGGTTATTAATTGTGAGTATTTATCAGCAAATGCAGAAATTTTCACAACGATTCGTTAGAAATTCCACAAAGGAATAATGTAAATTGAAATTATGCTAACCCTATGTGTGCACATTAAAAGCATAGCCCATTTATTACCAAAAGGCAAGAACAGATGTAGGCCAAAAGTCAACCGCACCACAATGGTCGATACTTGATTTATATGATCTATTTTATAGAAAATACTGACCATGGGTCAGTTGCAACAAAGGAACGGGCGTAAACTTTATCATGCAAAATTTTTCTCCGGCCCTTTCCTTTGTCGCAGGCATTGTTCGTCGAGACCCCAGGGTTAAAATTTTTGACCCTAGTAATTGTACCGTAGATAAACATATCCGTAATTTTTCAATACTTTTAACCGAAACGGTCTTTATTACACCCCGAAAATGGATTGACTCTGGAGCACCGGCGGTTACACATTAAACGTGCCAGCTTTTTCGAAAAGGTGCCAACGGAAATGGTAATTTTCATTTCGATTTTCGAATTGTCCCTTCTGTGACCGTTTACGTCCGCACGTCATCAATGGTATCATTTTAACACGGTGAAAGGAAATTAAATGGAAATGTTGACAATTGGATCCATTGTGTAAGATGGAATAATTACAATGTTAGAAATTTATATTTTTGATAAACGAGTTATTATTAAAATCAATGTCATTCTGATGGATAATTGTCTCTGCTGACAATATCTGCATCTTGTAGATAAAACTCAAAATGAATTTAAAAAAACTGTAAAAATCGTAGTATTAGATATTGTTGACTTATTGCCAAATATGAAGATCCGTCAAGACATTTTCAGCAATAGTCTTTGTTATAAATATTTAAATACTTTTATAGACATAATGGTCTTTACTTTACCCTCAGAATGTGGCAGAATTAACTTAAAATCAATTTGAAAAAAATCGTAGAAGACTTAATTTTAGATTTTATATATTGGGTGAAGATCCGTCATGCAAAGTTTGCGTTTTTCAAATATTTTTGATGAATGAATTATTGTTAACATCAATGTGATTTTGCACAAATATTGCACACTATGTGAATATTTGCTTTAGAATAAACTCAAATTTGTTTGAAATTCTTTTTGTAGACTTCAACATTCAAGGAATAATCTAATAAAAATATTACCTAGTATCAATCAATGTTCACAAAAATTATATTCGATTCTAGAAGCGTTATCCTTTTAATATTTGAAATTCCTTCAATTCTCTAGCGAGTAGTGATTTTTTTTTTAATTTTCAAAATGACTTTGGTATCGAGATTTTCAAATATTTTAGAAGAATTAATTATTGTTAACATCAATGCCATTTTGTACAAATATTGTTACGTAATTGTTTACGGTATGAATATTTGCTTTAGAATCAAGTCAAATTTTTTTGAAATTCTTTTTGTCGACTTGAACACTCAAGTGAATAATCAAAGAAAAATAAAAAGAATACATGCTATCTAATTTCCCAAAAATTACATTCGATTCTAGAAACGTTATCCTTTCGTACTCATTGTAATCTTTGAAATTCCATCAATTCTCTAGCGAGTAGTATTTTTTTTAAAGTTTTGGTATCAAGATTTTTAAATATTTTTGAAGAATGAATTATTACTAACATCAAAGTCATTTTGCTCAAATATTATTACGTAATTGTCTCCAGTGTGAATATTTGCTTTAAAGTCAACTTAATTTTTTTTTTCTACCAAAAAGTACATTCGATTAAGTTATCCTTTCGAAATCATTGTAATCTTTGAAATTCCATCAATTCTCTAGCGAGTAGTGATTTTTAAAATTACTTTGGTATAGAGATTTTCATATATTTTTGAAGAATGAATTATTACTAACATCAATGTCATTTTGCTCAAATATGTATTATTACGTAATTGTCTCCGATGTGAATATTTTCCTTAAAATCAACTTAAAATTTTTTGAAATTCTCTTTGTCGATTTGTACATTCAAGTGAATAATTAAAAAAAAATATTACATGCTATCAAATTTCCCAAAAATTATATTCGATTCTAGAAACGTTATCCTTTCCAAAATTTGTAATCTTTGAAATTCCATCAATTCTCTAGCGAGTAGTGATTTTTTTTTTTAAATTTTCAAAATGACTGGTATCGAGATTTTCAAATATTTTTAAAGAATGAATTATTGTTAACATCAATGCCATTTTGTACAAATATTGTTACGTAATTGTTACCGGTATGAATATTTGCTTTAGAATCAAGTCAAATTTTTTTGAAATTCTCTTTGTCGGCTTGAACACTCATTTCAAATTTCCCAAAAATTACATTCGGTTATAGAAGGTTATCCTTTCTAAATCATTGTAATCTTTGAAATTCTATCAATTCTCTAGCGAGTAGTGATTTTTTAAAAATTTTAAAATGACTTTGGTATCAATATTTTCAAATATTTTTGAATATATAACTAACATCAAAGCCATTTTGCTCAAATATTATTACGTAATTGTCTCTGGTGTGAATATTAGCTTTAAAATCAACTTAAAATATTTTAAAATTCTTCTTTTTGTCGACTTGAACATTCAAGTGAATAATTTAATAAAAATAAAAATATTACGTGCTTTCAAATTTCCAAAAATTATATTCGATTCTAGAAACGTTATCCTTTCAAAACTTTGTAATCTTTGAAATTCCATCAATTCTCTAGCGAGTGGTGATTTCTTTTTTAATTTTCCAAGTGAGATTTTGGTATCGAGATTTTCAAATATTTTTGAAGAATTAATTATTTTTAACATCAATGCCATTTTGCACAAATATTGTTACGTAATTGTTTCCGGTATGAATATTTGCTTTAGAATCAAGTCAACATTTTTTGTAATACTTTTTGTCGACTTGAACACTCATTTCAAATTTCCCAAAAATTACATTCGATTAAGTTATCCTTTCGAAATCATTGTAATTTTTGATATTCCATCAATTCTCTAGCGAGCAGTGATTTTTTAAATTTTTAAAATGACTTTGGTATCGAGATTTTCAAATATTTTTGATGAATGAATTATTACCAACATCAATGTCATTTTGCTCAAATATTATTACGTAACTGTCTCCGGTGTGAATATTTGCTTTAAAATCAACTTAAAATTTTTTGAAATTCTTCTTTTTGTCGACTTGAACATTCAAGTGAATAATTTAAGAAAAATAAAAATATTACGTGCTTTCAAATTTCCCAAAAATTATATTCGATTCTAGAAACGTTATCCTTTCAAAACTCTGTAATATTTGAAATTCCATCCATTTTCTAGCGATTGTGATTTTTTTTAAATTTTACAAAATGTCTTTGGTATCGATTTTCTTAAGAGGTGCGAATTTTTGAAAATTTTCACATTCAAGGGAGATAAATTAAATACGGGGAAGTGCAAATTTTTGAAAATTTTAGATTGTGTATATCAAGGGAAAAAATAAAATACGTGTCATCTCAAAAAATTCGATCTATTCAACAAACGTTATTCTTTAAAAAATAGTTCATGTCAAGCCTTAATTATTCTATCAATTATCTCTCGAGTTGTAATTTATTTTAAATTTCAGTTTACACATCTGCTAAAACCTTGAAAAAAAAATAATGAAATGCTTCGATGAAATTCTACAAACATTATCTTCAATTTTTGATATTTCCCTGAATTTCTCGTGAGCTGTGTTTTTTAGTTTTAACGGAAACGAAATAAAACAAATACAAAACGCCTGAATTAAAATACTCAACAAAGATATATTCAGCTTCTACAACGTATTTTTCATTTAATAATAATAATACAATTTATTGTACTCGAGAAACATCAAAATACGAGGTCTTTCAGCCATAAAATAATAACATTATTTAGGTCTTATATTAATATAATAGAAATACAATATTAATAAATACCTTAAATAAGAATATACAATTTAATTTTATTGGTTTTTAAAATTCCACAGATTTTCTTATGACTTGCGAATTTTTTTAATTCAAGTTTTGGTTTGTTCACCACACATCGAAAATAAATTAAAATAAATATTAAACCTCGAGGAAAAGTAAAATTGTACAAAAACTAAATTCAGTTCAGAAAATACTAATTTAGTTTTTGAATAATCCACAATTTTTCTGGGCAAAAACGACGGCGAATTTTTTTTAGTTTAAGTTTTGATTTGTTGCTCACACAGCGAACAATAAATTAAAATAAGTATTAAATCCTGAGGTAAAATTCTACAAAAACTAAATTCAATACAGAAAAAAACATTCTTTCGAAATAATTTTGGTTTTCAAAAATTCACCGATTTTATTACGATTTGTGAATTTTTGAGAATTTTGGTTTTCATATGTTGAACGAACACACACCAAAAAATAAATTTAAATAAACATAAAACGAAAAAGTACAATTCTACAAAAATGAAATTTCATTCAGAAAACACCATCATTTCAAAATAATTTAGGTTTTTAAAAATCAACCGATTTAATTTCGAATTTTCTTAAATTTTAGTTTCCATATGTCGAACATTCTGCGATAAATACATTAAAATAAATATAAAACGCAGAGACAACATACTACAAAAATTAAATTCAGTTCAGAAAACATCATTCTTTCGAAATAGTTTTCGTTTTCAAACATTGACCAATTTTCATACGATTGGTGAATTTTTAAAAATTTTGGTTTTGATGTGTTCAACACACAACAAAAATTAAATTTAAAAAAAAGTATAAAATGCTGCGATAAAATTTTACAAAAACTAGTTTCAATTCAGAAGACATCATTCTTTAGAAATAATTTTTATATTCAAAAATCCACCGATTCTCTTACGAATTTTTTCAAATATTAGTTTCGATATGTTGAACACTTAGCGATAAATAAATAAAAATTAATTTATGCAAACATTAAATTCAGTTCAAAAAACATCAATATTTGTAAATAATTTAATTTTCAAAAATCCACCGATTTTCTTAGTATTGGTGAGTTTTTAATTTTTTTAGTTTTGATATGTTCAACACACAGCGATAAATTAATTAAAATAAACATCAAACGTCGAAATAAAATTGAACAGAAACTAGATTCAGTTGAAAAAGCATCGTTCTTCTGAAGTAATTTTGATTTTAAAAGATCCGCCAGTTTTCTTGTCAATTGCGAATATTTTGAAATTTTATTTCTACATTTTGAACACTCGTCAAAAAATAAATTAAAATAAACAGAGAACATCCAGCTAAAATTCTTCAAAATCTAAATTCAGTCCAGAAAATATTATTCTTTAGAAACAATTTTGATTTTCAAAAATCTACCGATTTTTTTTTGCGATTAGTAAATTTTCTTTAAATTTGAATTTCGATATACTGAACACTGTAAAAATAAATTAAAATAAATATAGAATATCTAGGTAACACTTTACAAAAACTAAATTCTGTTCATAAAACATCATTATTTCAATATAATTTTGGTTCTCAAAAATCCAACGATTTTCTTGTGATTTAGATTTTTTTACTTTCTCCGTTACGAAGTACGAGAAAGTATTGTGATCGTGATTTTTTTTTCAAAAATTTTTTTTACGGAAATATCCGTTGTGGGGTCCCTAGATGCCATTTCAACAATTTCTGGAAAAAAAAATTTTGTGTCTGTGTGTGTGTGTGTGTCTCTGATGGTGTGTGTGTGTGTATGTGTGTGTGTGTGTGTGTGTCTGTGCGCGCTGTATCTCAAAAACTAATAGACCAATTGATATGAAACTTTGAACATAAGTTTTATTTGATAATCCGAAGAACTGAAAAGCTTTTGGTAAAATTTCGTATACCGGAAGTGGGTGTTTACCTTAACTGTTTTTTGTTTTTTGCCAATATTTTCTTAAATATGAAAAATATCACAAAAACATTTAAACAAATATTGAAGACAATAAAGAAATGCGATTATTTTGTTTGAAAACATTTTTCATAAAATCATTGTTATTCGAGAAAAAAATTTGTTAATTTTTTTTTCATTTTTGGTATACAATTATGAAACGCTAATAGTTACAGCAAATTTATGTTAATAATAATTGTAGAAAATGCCAAAATGAACAATTTATGAAGAATAAGTTTTTTTTAAATCTCTTTAGTTTTTGAGTAAACTGAGTTTTTGAATTTGAAGTACATTCATAATTTTGACGTTTTAAACGTCAGTTTTATCCGAGTCTACGAAACGTTCGATGCACACTTAAAATATGATTTAAATTGAAAATAAACCATGGAAGCGTAAATATAAATGATACCATCAAGTCGGAGAAAGTAACATGATGGCCACATCACCATTTTTTAAATTTAAGTTTCGAGATGTTGAACACAGCAAAGATAAAATTAAAAAATACGCTAAGATAAAATTCTAGAAAAACAAAAACTAAATTCAGTTAAGAAAACATCATTCTCGTGAAATAATTTGGATTTTCAAAAATCTATTGATTTTTTTACGATTAGTGAATTTCTTTAAAATTTTCGATATGTTGCGAAAATAATTTTCTTTTGGCCTGGGATGCACGTCCATGTGGCCAGATCTACGAAAATAAATAAAAATAAATATAGAACGTCCAGTTACAATTCTGCAAAAACTGAATTTAGTTCAAAGAACAATTCTGTAGCAAGTAGTAATTTTTTTTAAATTTTTAAAATAACTTTGGTATCAAGATTTTCATATATTTTTGAAGAATGAATTATTACTAACATCAATGTCATTTTGCTCAAATATTATTACGTAATTGTCTCCGGTGTGAATATTTGCTTTAAAATCAACTTAAAATTTTTTGTAATTCTTCTTTTTGTCGACTTGAACATTCAAGTGAATAATTTAAGAAAAATTGAAATATTACGTGCTTTCAAATTTCCCAAAAATTATATTCGATTCTAGAAACGTTATCCTTTCAAAACTCTGTAATATTTGAAATTCCATCAATTCTCTAGCGATTGTGATTTTTTTATTTTTTATTTTACAAAATGTCTTTGGTATCGATTTTCTTGAGGTGCGAATTTTTGAAAATTTTCACATTCAAGGGAGATAAATTAAATACGAGGAAGTGAAAATTTTTGAAAATTTTAGATTGTGTATATCAAGGAAAAAAAATAAAATACGTGTCATCTCAAAAGATTCGATCTATTCATCAAACGTTATTCTTTAAAAAATAGTTCATGTCAAGCCTTAATTATTCTATCAATTATCTCTCGAGTTGTAATTTATTTTAAATTTCAGTTTACACATCTGCTAAAACCTTGAAAAAAATGAAACGCTTGGATAAAATTCTACAAACATTATCTTCAATTTTTGATATTTCCCTGAATTTCTCGTGAGCTGTGTTTTTTTAGTTTTAACGGAAACGAAATAAAACAAATACAAAACGCCTGAATAAAAATACTCAACAAAGATATATTCAGCTTCTACAACATATATTTCATTTAATAATAATAATACAATTTATTGTACTCGAGAAACATCAAAATACAACGAGGTCTTTCAGCCATAAAATAATAACATTATTTAGGTCTTATATTAATATAATAGAAATACAATATTAATAAATACCTTAAATAAAAATATACAATTTAATTTTATTGGCTTTTAAAATTCCACAGATTTTCTTATGACTTGCGAATTTTTTTAATTCAAGTTTTGGTTTGTTCACCACACAGCGAAAATAAATTAAAATAAATATTAAACCTCGAGGTAAAGTAAAATGGTACAAAAAATAAATTCAGTTCAGAAAACACTAATTTAGTTTTTGAATAATCCACAATTTTCCTGGGCAAAAACGACGGCGAATTTTTTTAAGTTTAAGTTTTGATTTGTTGCTCACACAGCGAACAATAAATTAAAATAAGTATTAAATCCTGAGTTAAAATTCTACAAAAACTAAATTCAATACTGAAAAAATCATTCTTTCGAAATAATTTTGGTTTTCAAAATTTCACCGATTTTATTCCGATTAGTGAATTTTTAAGAATTTTGGTTTTCATATATTGAGCGAACACACACCAAAAAATAAATTTAAATAAACATAAAACGAAAAAGTACAATTCTACAAAAATTAAATTACATTCAGAAAACATCATTTCGAAATAATTTTGGTTTTTAAAAATCAACTGATTTAATTTCGAATTTTCTTAAATTTTAGTTTCCATATGTTGAACATTCAGCGAAAAATAAATTAAAATAAATATAAAACGCAGAGATAAACTTCTACAAAAATTGAATTCAGTTCAAAAAACATCATTCTTTCAAAGTAATTTTGGATTTATAAAATCCGTCGATTTTCTTGTGATTTATAATTTTTTTAATTTCAATTTTTAAATACTGAACACTGGGCAAAAAAAAATATAAAACGTCAAAAAAAATTCGACAGAAACTAGATTCAGTTTAGAAGATATAATTCTTTAGAAATAATCTTTATTTTTAAAAACTCACTGGTTTTCTTGTGAATTTTGATTTTTTTAAATTTCAGTTTCCGTGTTGAACGCCCAGCAATAAATAAATTAAAATAAACACCGGCAAAATTAAAGGAACGCAGACAAATTCGATATTTTTTTCTTCGCGCACTTTTTTTGTTGCAATTTCAGCGGCATCTCGTACAACCAAGTTAAACTAACTAATTGCAGTTCCATTTGCAAAGCTATGTGCAATTATGAAGCCTCTTAACAAAATAAAACAAAAAGTAGCGTTTTTGCAATAGAAGAATTAAACACTTTGAGTTGTTCTAAACATGTAATAAAAAAAAATGACGATAGTTAATAAAAAAGAACAAATTTGAACGATAACTTATTAAAAAATGGTGATGTGGCCATCATGTTACTTTCTCCGACTTTATATTTACGTTTTGATGGGTTTATTTTCAATTGAAATCATATTTTGAATGTACATCGAGCGTTGCGTAAACTCGGATGGAACTGACGTTTAAATTATACTTCAAATTCAAAAACTAGGTTTACTCGAAAACTAACGAGATTTCGAAGAAAACTTATTCTTTAGAAGTTGTTTATTTTGGCATTCTCTACAATTATTATTCACATAAAATTGCTGTAACTATTATCGTTTCATAATTATAAACCAAAAATTAAAAAAAAATTAATAAATTTTTTTCTCGAATAGCAATGATTTTATGAAAAATATTTTCAAGCAAAAGCTATTCATTTATTTGTTGTCTTCGATGTTTGTTTAAATGTTTTTGTGATATTTTTTATATTTAAGAAAATATTGGCAAAAAACAAAAAACAGTTAAGGTAAACGCCTACTTCCGGTGTACGAAATTTTACCAAAAGCTTTTCAGTTCTTCGGATTATCAAATAAGAGGTATTTTCAAAGTTTCATATCAATTGCTCTATTGGTTTTTGAGATACAGCGCACACAGACAGACACACACACACACACACACACAGACACACACATATTTTTTTACGATAAGTGAATTTTGAAATTTTTTAGTTTTAACACACAGCGAAAAATGAATTAGAATAAATATAAAACGCCAAAGTAAAATTCTACAAAAGTTAAATTCAGTTCAGAAAACATTCTTTCGAAATAATTTTGATTTTCAGACATTCACATATTTTTTACGATAAGTGAATTTTGAAAATTTTTAGTTTTAACACAGCGAAAAATGAATTAAAATAAATATAAAACGCCAAAGTAAAATTCTACAAATGTAAAATTCAGTTCAGAAAACATCATTCTTTAGAAATAATTTTGATTTTCAGACATTCACATATTTTCTTACGATAAGTGAATTTTGAAAATTTTTAGTTTTAACACAGCGAAAAATGAATTAAAATAAATATAGAACGCCAAAGTAAAATTCTACAAAAGTTAAATTCAGTTCAGAAAACATCATTCTTTCGAAATAATTTTGATTTTCAAAGATTCACATATTTTTTTACGATAAGTGAATTTTGAAAATTTTTAGTTTTAACACACAGCGAAAAATGAATTAAAATAAATATATTCTTTCGAAATAATTTTGGTTTTCAAAAATTGACCGATTTTCTTACGATTGTGAATTTAAAAAAAAAATTGGTTTTGATATGACACACAACAAAAATTAAATTTAAAGAAAAGTATAAAACGCTGAGATAAAATTTTACAAAAACTAGTTTCAATTCAGAAGACATCATTCTTTAGAAATAATTTTTATTTTCAAAAATCTACCGATTCTCTTACGAATTTTTTCAAATATTAGTTTCGATATGTTGAACACTCAGCGATAAATAAATACAAATTAATTTATAACGGCCAGGTAAAATTCTGCAAAGATTAAATTCAATTCAGAAAACATCAATATTTGTAAATAATTTAATTTTCGAAAATCCACCGATTTTCTTAGGATTGGTGAGTTTTTAATTTTTTTAGTTTTGATATGTTCAACACACAGCGATAAATTAATTAAAATAAGTATAAAACGCCGAAATAAAATTAAACAAAAACTAGATTCAGTTAAAAAAAACATCGTTCTTCTAAAATAATTTTGATTTTAAAAGATCCGTCAGTTTTCTTGTCAATTGCGAATATTTTGAAATTTTATTTCTACATTTTGAACACTCGCCGAAAAATAAATTCAAATAAATATAGAACGTCCAGCTAAAATTCTTCAAAATCTAAATTCAGTCCAGAAACTATTATTCTTTAGAAACAATTTTGATTTTCAAAAATCTACTGATTTTTTTACGATTAGTGAATTTTCTTTAAATTTAAATTTCGATATATTGAACACTGTGAAAATAAATTTTACAAAAACTAAATTCAGTTCAGAAAACATCATTATTTCAAAATAATTTTGGTTCTCAAAAATCCACCAATTTTCTTGTGATTTAGATTTTTTTTAAATTTAAGTTTCGAGATGTTGAACACAGCAAAAATAAAATTAAAAAATACGCTGAGATAAAATTCTACAAAAACTAGATTCAGTTAAGAAAACATCATTCTCTTGAAATAATTTGGATTTTCAAAAATCTACTGATTTTTTTACGATTAGTGATTTTTTTTTAAATTTTAGTTTTGATATGTTGAACACTGCGAAAATATATTTTTTGGCCTGGGATGCACGTCCATGTGGCCAGCTCAACGAAAATAAATTAAAATAAATATAGAACGTCCAGTTACAATTCTGCAAAAACTAAATTTAGTTCAAAGAACATCGTTCTTTCAAAATAATTTTGGGTTTCAAAAATGCACCGATTTCCTTCTTATTTATATAGTGCGCGCCTAAAGTATGGAATATATTCAGTAAAACCGAAGTAAAATATTTTTGGAAAAAATCCTCGAACAGGTCGATTTTCTTTTATAAAAATACACATTTTTACAATAAAGCCTATTTTCAGTCGTCATTTGTTTTTGAGTTACGACGTCCGCCATTTGTTTTTAAATGGCTACCCCCTATTTTTGTTCTTGATTTTGAGAGATCTTTTCATTGTCGAACTGGCAGTATAAAAATATTGTCATCTTACATAAGAAATTTTTCGAATAAATGACAATGGTTTTAAAAGCCGAATTTACCACTGTCAAATCATGAATGGTTTACACTTTAAACATTTGCTGTGAGTTTAGTTTCAATACATTATTCATTTGTTAAACAATTTGATATTACAAAAAATAAATATCCAAAACATTTTCTTATTTTTGATTTTTTTTTAGATAAAGGTGATCAAGTTTTATATCGCTGAAAAGAGAAAAAAAAAACTCTATCAAATGAGTATAATAAATATGTACCTTGTCATTAGAAAAATGTAAGTGTTATTCGTTGCGCTTTTGTTTATAGCAAAAAATAAAATTGAAAGATCCAATGTGGTAGATAACTAAGTGCTAAATAACTTCTATTAAAAACTTTTTTTTCTAAAGTGGATATTTACTGAGCTATACGGGAGATTCCATACTTTTCGGACACCCTGTATATATTTTTGCACAGCAAAAATCAAAAAATGTAAAATATAAAATTCTGTAAAAACTATATTTAGCTTAGAAAACATAATTCTTTTGAAATAATTTTGATTTTCAAAGATTCGCCAGTTTTCTTGTGAATTATGAATATTTTGAAATTTTAGTTTCCATATGTTGAACACTTTGCAATGAATTACAATAAATATTAAACCCGTAGGTACAATTTAACAAAAACTAAATTAAATTAAACATCATTTTTTATAAATAATTTTAGTTTTAAAAAATTCACCCACTTTCTTACGATTGGTGAATTTTTAAGAATTTTGATTTTGATATGTTGAATACACAGCAAAGAATGAATGAAAATAAATATAAAACGCCAAAGTGAAATTCTACAAAAACTAAATTCAATTCATAAAACATCATTCTTTTAAAATAATTTTGATTTTAAAAAATTTGCCAATTTTCTTATGATTAATAGATTTTTAAAAAATAGTTTTTATATGTTGAACACACTGCAAAAAAGTATTAAAATAAACATAAAACGCCAAAGTAAAATTCTACGAAAACTGCAATCAGTTCAAAAAACACAATTCCAAATCCAGCAACTATCTTCTGATTTGTGAATTTTTTTAAACTTAAGTCTTGACACAGAGAAAAAGTTATAATAAATATAAACCTTCGGTTAAAGCTGTAGAGTTTTATATTTTGTAATCAGGTCTAAAATTTATTTTTAGTAATTGTCGACAATATAGAAAAATATTGAACGCTTAGGAAAAATCCCACAAATAGTCAATAGTCAGCTCAGGAAACGGCACTCTTTTGAAACTTTTTTGGCTTTCAAAAAGGTACCCATTTTATTGCGGGATGTGAATTTTTGAAAATTCTCTTTCTCGGCTCGTCGAAACAAAAAAATTAAAATAAATATAATGGGTGCAGGTAAAAACCTACAAAAAAATTATTTAGATCACATCGTTGATTTGATATAATTTTGGTTTTTGAAAATCACAAATTTTCTCGCGTGTTTTATTGACTTATTAACAAAACTTGTTTTCGTATTATTTTAATTACTTCAAAAAAAGTTCCATAATTTAAAAAAAACCGAACATATTTGCCGGATGTCAAAAAGGTGAAGCAATACTCGGAAATCGTATTTAGCCAGGTAAACCTTGAAAACATTCCACAGGTGTATTTTTTGGAAAGTTTTGCGAGGAAACAAACACTGCCTACGTGATTTTCTTGAGCTTTCATTGTTTGTCGAGTTCCTAGGTCAATAAACCGTCCAACTCTTTATTTTGGTTGAATTTGAAGTGAAAAAATATTTTGCTAATACTTTCTTTCAGTTGTTATTATTTGAGTTAATGAAGGATTTCTCCTTTTCTTTAAACACTTGCATATTATGATTGATTGTTGAAACCATTATTTTGTGATACATATTGAATTAATCATGATTTTATATGTATAATTAGTGCTATTATTTTATGTATTTACCAATAGAAATTATTAATATTAATGTAATGATTTTTTTATAAATTTTTAAATATGTTTTAAATCTGTTTCTTGTGTCTGTTGATTGCACTTTAATGAAATTTATATTTACAATTTTATATGGGAACCTGACTTGTGTACACTGTATGTTATAACACGTAAATAAATGATTATGATTATGATTATTACTAAGGAGGTTGAATTAATTACTAATCATTCATTCAACCTCCTTAGTACTTGCATATTAAATTTGATATAAACCAAATGCTAATATTCAATTTGCAATCCGTTGACAACCATGACATCAAAATATTTTGAATCCTCCAAGATAACGAAGTCATTCAACAAAAATACATAAGACGCGAACAGACATCTTAGGTCAGTATCGGGCGGATCTAATGAGACACACATTTTTCCTTCACGGATCCTATAAACCACTTTTCCGCAATATACACCCTTAAGCGGGGCGGTAATAGAGAAATCTCAAAATTCCTTCCTTCCCACCCTAATCGTATTTTCAGAAGGCTGCATGCTTTCAGTGGCACGTGCTCCGTCAACGTAACTTCTTTGAATGTTACCACGTGGAGGTTAATTACACTTGCCTCTCTCACTCTCTCATTTCCTCGAGTTTTATTTAGTTATTTGTAAAACATAAAAATTAAGCGAGGTTAATTTCACTCTTTCATTTCCACAAGTTTTAATTTGATTAAAAAAAAATAGCGATGTTAAGTACACTCTCTCCATTTCTCAAGTTTTATAAAATTATTTGTAAAATATTAAAAATTAGAAAAAGAAGTATTTCACGGAAACGATTAATGTGGGTAAATGCGTATAAGGGGATCGTAATTTGTTTTAAATTGGGTGTCGTTAATTTCTTCATGGAATTTTAATTAGAGTGATTCGTTGCTGTGAGTAATAAAAAATGCATTTTTGAAATTCTGTAACTCACTCGTTTGTAAGATTTTCTGTTTTTTTAATGACTCTTTGAGTAAGTTTAAAGTATGAAATTAATCATTCATTATTTGCTATTACTTATTGAGATTAAAATTCTCTTCATTAACCCGTTTGTTGTCGCATCCACTTTTTTGGAAAATAGTAATTTTATTATTCAGCTGCAATTGTAAATACTTTTTGTAATGAAATTATTCATCATTCAAAATCAATGGTTATACTCTCATAAATACAACAACTTGAATGAATTAATCGAAGAAAAATAGAGAAGAAGAAGCTCCGAAAGTCCATTGGTCGATAGCCCATTGACAAAGTATATAAATAGTAATTTTTGTATTGGAAAATGTGAATTAAGATATTTATTATTATTAGAGAAGAAGGCTGACCTCTGGCCAATTATCTCAATAAATGTATTGTCTCCCACAGAGAAGACTCAACTTTCTATTCGCTAGATAAATTGTCCAATTTCATTAAGTTGGAGTTTTTTTTCAAATGTTGATATTTTAAACAAATTAGAAACAACCTTACTTGTTGCAGAAAGCATTAAATAAATTCAATAAGGGTACATTTCGTTTTATTGAGTTGATATTTTAATTTCATAGCCAAATTTATTATCTTTGAATTTTTCGTGTGAATTTACAAAATATATTTTAAAACTCAATTATAAACCAGACCGATATGATATTTATTTAAACACACTGTATATGTATCCATTCTAGGAAGCTACAGCACAGATATCCACGCGAAAACATAATTTGTATCCATCCGAAACGCAAGATTTCTATATCTGTTTGAAACTAGGAAGGGCACATGTGCTTAAAATAATACATCTGCCAGGTTTCAATCATATTGACAGTTTTCGGCGTACGTCTCCAAAAATAACGGATAAAAGAAAAAACAAACCCGAGCCCCGAGCTTCCGATTTGAAAAATGCTCGAGCCACACGTCGCTATTATTCCAGCAATTATATTAACGATTGGGCAATGATTCTCCGGAATTGGGGGAACTTTTAAAAATGCATTATTGTTGTTTGCTTTCTTAATGACGGTGGATTTTTTTCTGTTTATTTGCGCAAGTTCCGCATTCATCAATCAACTAAAACTATATCTATATTTTTCATATACAGTGCGCGCCTAAAGTATGGAATATATTCAGTAAAACCGAAGTAAAATATTTTGGGCAAAAATCCTCGAACGATTTTGTTTTTGAGTTATGCCGTCCGCCATTTTGTTTTTAAATGGCAACCCCCCATTTTTGTTCTTGATTTTGAGAAATCTTTTCATTGTCGAACTGGCAGTAGAAAAATATTGCCATCTTACATAAGAAATTATTCGAGTAAATGACAATTGAAAGTGAGAAAATGTAAAATTTATTGTTAACGCAAAATAAACAGAAACTCTTTTGGCAAGTAAATACAAATATTAAATTAGGTGTTCGAACTGCCACCCATCGACTTCTTGACAATACGCAAGCCTGTGAAGAAATTCTTCTTGAACATTTTTAATCGTTTCCGGGCTAATTCTGCGCATTTCATCTTTTATGCGATCTTCTAGTTCAGCTAAATTTTGTGGTCTGTTGACGTAGACCTTCGACTATAAATAACCCCATAAAAAGTAGTCAAGGGGTGTAAGATCTGGGGATCTGGCGGGCCATTCTATTGGTCCTCGCCTGCCAATCCACCTATTCGGGAAGCAATTGTCCAGAAAATCTCGAACCGGGTGCGCATAGTGCGGGGGTGCACCGTCTTGTTGAAACTATATTGTATTGTCTGGAAGGTCAGGATCATTATTGTTTGGAAAACTTGCTGCAAGCGCTGGAACAAGGTCACTTTTCAAAAGTTCTAAATATCTTTCTCCTGTCAGGGTCCCTTCAAAGAAGAAATGTCCTACTATTCTATTATCAAGCATACCAGCCCAAACATTTAATTTCTGCGGGTGTTGAGTATGTGCCTCAACCTTCCTTTGAGGATTGACCCGACTCCAATACCTGCAATTTTGACGGTTCACTGTGCCATTGAGACAAAACGTGGCCTCATCCGAAAAAAGTATTTGTCGGTGCAAACGTCGATTTGCTTGGCAAAGGTCTATCATAGTTTCACAAAATTGTAGCCGCCGGTCGGGGTCGTCTTCGTTAAGTTCCTGCACGAGTTGAATTTCATGGGGATGATACTTTTCCTTCCTCATGATATGTAGGACTGTTGTCTGGCTGACTTCTTTTTCTAATGCAACCAATCTAGATGCATTCTGAGGATTCTCTTCTATACTTAACAAAATATTAAGTTTCTGATCTTCAGTAATTTTTGGACGTCTAGGTTTTGGAATATCTTTAACGTCGCCAGTTTCTTAATACCGGATGACGTCATAACTCAAAAACAAATGACGACTGAAAATTGACTTTCATGCAAAAATGTGTATTTTTATAAAAGAAAATCGACATGTTCGAGGATTTTTTGCAAAAATATTTTATTTCGGTTTTACTAACTATATTCCATACTGTAGGCGCGCACGGTATTATGATTACATTAAACGTTTTAAGGAATTCAATCATATCGGTATTTTTTTTTCTATTTTTTCTTTGTTCAAATATTCACCAAATTAAAAAAAAAAACATAAGTTTTCAATATTTAGAACTGACGCATTTTGAAAAATTGAAGATAATTCAGATGTTTTGTGAATATACTATTTTTTCCTTATTTTTAAAAAATTCTAGCATATCATGTAATAAATCAAGTGTCGGAAATGACCATTTTTAACTGCCAAAAATGACAATTTTCAATAGCTAAAAATGACAATTTTCAACTTAAAAAAATGCCTATTTTCAACTGCCAAAAAAGCCAATTTTCCAGTGTCGGAAACGACCATTTTTAACTGCCAAAAATGGCAATTTTTAACTGCCAAAAAAAATAATTTTTAATTACCAAAAATGACAATTTTTAACTGCCAAAAGAGTCAATTTTGAAGTGTTGGAAACGACTATTTTTAACTGCCAAAAATGACAATTTTTAACTGAGAAAAATGACAATTTCTAACTGCCAAAAATGATAATTTCAACTGCCAAAATGACAATTTTAACTGCCAAATGGGCCAATTTTGAAGTGTCGGAAACGACCATTTTTAATTTCCAAAAATGGCAATTTATAAGTGCCAAAAATGACAATTTTCAACTACCAATAATGACAATTGTCAACTGCCAAAAAAGACAATTTTCAACTGCCAAAAATGACAATTTTCAACTACCTAAAATGACAATTGTAAACTGCCAAAAAAGACAATTTTCAACTACAAAAAATAACAATTTTAAACTGCAAAAAATGTCAATATTTAACTGCCAAAAATGACAATTTTTAACTACCAAAAAGGTCAATTTTCAAGTGTTGGAAACGACTATTTTTAACTGCAAAAAATGACAATTTTCAATTGCCAAAAATGACAATTTCTAACTGCCAAAAATGACAATTTCAACTGCCAAAAATGACAATTTCAACTTCCAAAAATTACAATTTTAACTGCCAAGAAGGCCAATTTTCAAGAGTCGGAAACGACCATTTTAAGCTGCCAAAAATGACAACTTTCAACTGCCAAAAATGACCATTTTTAACTGCCAAAAAGGCCAATTTTCGAGTGACGGAAACGGCCATTTTTAACGGCCAAAAATGACAACTTTTAACTGCCAAAAACGACAATTTCCAACTGCCAAAAATGACAATTTCAACTGCCAAAAATGACAATTTCAACTGCCAAAAAGACCGATTTTCAAGTGTCGGAGCGACCATGTTAAGCTACCAAAAATGACAATTTTCAACTGACAAAAATGACAATTGTCCACTGACAAAAATGATAATTGTCAACTGCCAAAAATGACAATTTTCAACTGCCAAAAATGACAATTTTCAACTGCCAAAAATGACAATTTCTAACTGCCAAAAATGACAATTTCAACTGCCAAAAATGACAATTTCAACTGACAAAAAGGCCAATTTTCAAGTGTCGGAAACGGCCATTATAAGCTGCCAAACATGACAATTTTCAACTGCCAAAAATGACCATTTTTAACTGCCAAAAAGGCAAATTTCAACTGCCAAAAATGGCAATTTTCAACTGCCAAAAATGACCATTTTCAACTGCCAAAAAAGCCAATTTTCAACTGCCAAGAAGGCCAATTTTCAAGTGTCAGAAACGACCATTTTTAACTGCCAAAAAAGACAATTTTTAACTGCCAAAAATGACAATTTTTAACTGTCAAAAAGGCCAATTTTTAACTGCCAAAAATGACAATTTTTAACTGCCAAAAAGGCCAATTTTTAACTGCCAAATATGACAATTTTTAACTGCCAAAAAGGGCAATTTTCAAGTGTCAGAAACGACCATTTTTAACTGCCAAAAAAGACATTTTTAACTGCCAAAAATAACAATTTTTAACTGCCGAAATGGCCAATTTTTAACTGCCAAATATGACAATTTTTAATTGCCGAAAAGGGCAAGTTTCAAGTGTCAGAAACGACCATTTTTAACTGCCAAAAAAGACATTTTTAACTGCCAAAAATGACAATTTTTAACTGCCAAAAAGGCCAATTTTTAACTGCCAAATATGACAATTTTTAACTGCCAAAAAGGGCAATTTTCAAGTGTCAGAAACGACCATTTTGAACTGCCAAAAAAGACATTTTGAACTGCCAAAAATGATAATTTTCAACTGCCGAAAAGGCCAACTTTCAACTGTCAAAAAGGCCAATTTTTAACTGACAAAAATTACAATTTTCAACTGCCAGAAATGACCATTTTCAACTGTCAAAAATGCCAATTTTCAACTGCCAAGAAGGCCAATTTTCAAGTGTCAGAAACAACCATTTTTAACTGCCAAAGATGACAATTTTCAACTGCCAAAGATGACAATTTTCAACTGCCAAAAATGACAATTTTTAACTGCCAAAATTGACAATTTCAACTGCCAAAAAGACAATTTAAAACCCAAAAATGAACACATTTTCAAAAATTAAAGTTTTTTTTGAAGGTACATAAATGTGTTATGATAGCATCGGACTTTTTAAAGAATTCAATCATATCGATATTATTTTATTTTTCTATTTTTTCTTTGTTCAAATATTTCGACAAATTTTCAAAAATTCACGCAGAAATTGGCAGAGTTAGTTAGTTTTAAAGGTAAATGTTTAGTAAAGATATCGAATTTTTTGAGGAATTAGTATTATATCACCATTTATTTTTTAGCCAAAATTTTAATTTTCAAAAATTGACTTAATTTCAAAAATCAAGGTTAATTTTAAAGGTAAATGTATTATGATTTCATTAGAGTTTTTAGGGAATTCAATCATATCGATACGATTTTTTTTTTCTAGTTTTTCCTTGTAAAAATATTTGACCACTTAACAATTCCTTAAAAAAAATTATAACTCAAAAATTAAAATTTATGTTAAATCTTGCGGATATATTAAAAATTTCAAGCAGTTAAGTATTTATTTTCTCTAAATTTGTTGAATTGTACAACTTACAAAAAATATTTGCAAAAAATTTAGTTAGTTGTAAATAAGAACTATTTTTAAATGTTTGTGGAGTTCAATTATATTACTATTTATTTGTTTTAGATTTTTTTGTTCGTCTTCAACAACTAAAAATATTAATATTCAAATATTCATAACAACACAAAAATTGACTCAGTTTCAAAAATCAAGGTTAATTTTAAAGGTAAATTGCATCAGAGTTTTTTTTATGGAATTCAATTATAGGGATATAATTTTTTTTTCTAGTTTTTCCTTGTTTAAATATTCGACCACTTAAAAATTCGTTTTTAAAAATTTATGACTCGAGCAAAAATTGACACATTTGCAAAAATCCAAGTGCATATTAAGGTAATTCGATCGTATAAGTATTTATTTTTATTTTTTCAATGTTCAACTGTTGGACAACTTAAAATATTACTTTTCAAAAATTTACAAGAAAATGTAAAAAATTAAGTTAGTTTTAAAGGTAGATGTATTGTAAAGATTTTAAAATTTTTGTGGAATTCTTTAATATCACTATTTATTTTTTTAGATTTTTTTTCTTCTGCTACCAAAAATATAAATTTAAAAAAATTCATTGAAATTTTTAGGAATTCAATCATATCTGTATTTATTTTTCTTTGAATTTGTTCATTGTTTTAGCTTTTAATATAAGGCTATTAGTACGCAAAACGTACTGCTGAACATTATGTTAAAATTAGAGATAGACTTATTTCGTACTTATTTTCTAGTGGAATTAGGTTAGCTTTCTGGTGGAAATATTATGTGATCAGATGGCAACGCTGCCCATAGATTAGAGCAGTATTATGCATTCCGACTCTAAGCAGTCTTAAGCTACGCGCACACTTATCGGAATCGGACGGACGGCACATTTATCCGTTCCATGCCGTACCGATAAATATGCGTTGACTCGTTTACAACTGTGTTAAGCAATTTTATCCGATGTGTGCCATCCGTCCGATTCCGACAAGTGTGCGCGTAGTTTTACACATCACTCTTTCTCATTTATGAGTTGAAATTATTTTAAAAACAACTTAAATTTGTGTCACTGGAGGGTAATTGCTTTAAGGGGCCGTGCCTAGTAAAAAGGTAATTTTTGGGAATTTTTTATTGAATAAAATTTAAATTTTGTTTAAAATGAAATGAATTTTATGTGGGATGCATGTTGTACCTCTCACAATTCTATTCTCTCCACTACTCCCAAGGCTCTTAATAGAGCGGCCATTGCTACCGCGCGATAAATTTGTCGAATTAAAAACGCGGTAAAAAATGCTTTTATACAGGGTGAAATTTACCGTACATTTGTGTACGGTTTTAACATTTGGACCGTACACCGTACTCGCTCAGAATACCGTACAAGTACGGAAATTACCGTACGTATGGCAACACTGCTTCCAAAGTACCATTCAATTTGTTTTATGTTTTATTTATTTCTTTGTTAATAGCGTTGACTATCAGTAGATCATCTGTTACTACCTTTTGTTTGTATATGGCATTAGAAGGTTTTAATTACATAACGATTAGATCTTTAAAATTTGATTTTTATGATTTTTTCAAGTTAGTTCTTGTACATAAAAGAAACCAATGTCAATATTTTCTTTTGTATAATTCAATATCCGACGTGGCATTAGCCAAGGAAGTAGTTATTTCAAAAAGGATTTAAGCCCTTGCAATACTACAGTCTCAATATTACGGCTAACAAATTTAAATTATCTTCAATAATAATTTCTTTGTAATTAAACACTAATTATTATTGTATATTCGGTTTAAGCCTTTGTAAGACAGGTTAAATATTTAGGCTATTTTATAAATTTAAATTATCTTGGATAATATTTTCGTTAATTAATACTAATTATAATTATATCTTCTAATCTAAAACCATCAGATGTAAATTCAAAGTATACAAATAAAACTAAAATTATGTACAAATACCACAAATCAGGAAACGATTACAAATGTGTCATTTAAATTTGATGCAAGTGTTTGATGAATTTCATGCCAATTGAGCAAACAATGGGAGAAATTACGGCCATGATCTCTCCAGTGATATATTTTAATAACTGTCATAAGTTTCAAGAATTGCCCCAAAAACGCCATCATATGGGCATCGATACCAACAATAAACGTTATCTGATACAGTTGTTTTTATCTTCCATATATCTCCCATTGTTTTGGCCGCTGGACCAATGAAGAGGCCCAGTCCACCCCTATCCCAAAGAGTGCGTTTAGGGGCCGCAATTATTTTATTTATTTTAGACGCCAGTTGGCCATATCTGCCCCTTTTCCCATGCTAACGATATTTTGCACACCACAAGAGGGGATTTTTGTTTATGCGTTTCCCACATGGAATAACAAAGATCATTATTAAAAGTAACTATTAAAATTAATCTTAAACAGTGGAACTTACCGATGAAAGTTTTATAGATTGCGAAAGGGACGTCTCAACCCTTTATCGCCCTAGGCAAAATTAATATTAGTGCCGGTTTCATCGATAAAAGCAATTGTAAAATATGCTCCTATTTTTACTTTTTCCGTACAAAGTAATTTCGGAAAAATTTTAGAATTCAAAATTTCTACGAAATTTTTTGAAAACTTAGTCATCTGTGTTTACAGATGACTAAGTTTTCAAAACTATTTACTTAGCTAGTGATAAAATGTATAATTTATTGTGATATCTGTATATCCTAATATATTTGTAACAATTGTTTTCGTATAATCGCAAAATTTTTACAATATCCTATCAAAGTATTATTAACAAAACAAATAAAAACAACCCACAATTGTTTTCACTTTTCTTTCATTATCAAGGAAGCGCAAATAACATGTTTATCGATAAATTACAAATTCCGTGTTTGTTGCGGTTCGATGTTCTAATCGAAGGAAAAAAAAACATGCAGATAGTAGCGTCATCATCCTAACAGAAACTCGATAACAAATCGCGATGGTATCTGTTACGAAGACATAACTTTCTAATGAAGTCACCACGTTTAATTCGTTTCTAAGGGTCCACAATTCGAAAATGCATAAAATACCGTAATGATTTTTGGCGCGCCAAATGGGCCCAGCCAAAAATGTCTTTACGAGGAATTGACTCCAGTTGGGCACTAATTGCGTGTTTTAATCCCTCTTAATTCTCGAAAATTTACATAATCAGGTGCACCCTTCGGTACGTCGTTTTCACTTTTAAATCGTTGCTGATAGAGTGGAAGATTTTGTTCATTTGTTGGAAAGACAGGTGTCTATTAATATTGAATTATGATGGCATACATATTTTTAGATGACATTAGTCTTCAATATTTTAAAAATTGTGACTAATTAACGGAAAATTAACAATATCTTAACATGCTAGAAAATAGTGATGAGGCTATGAATTATGGTGGGTGCATATTTTTAGGATATTAGTCTTCAATATTTTAAAAACTGCGACTAATTATGGAAAAATTTACAGTATTTTAACGTGATGTAGCGATCATGTTACTTTCTTCGATTTCATGGTACAATGGTTATTTATATTTATACTTTCTGGGTTAATTTTCAGTTTACGTATATTTCAAAAATATATCGAGCTTTTTGCAGAATCAAATCACACTGACGTTTGAAACGTAAAAATTATGAAAGATGAAAATGACAATTTTACTGTAAATTCTAATAGTCAGTTTACTCAAAAACCAAAGAGATTAAAAACAAATGTATTCTTTACAAATTGTTCATTTCAGTATTCTCTACAATGATCATTAATATAAATTCGATGCAACTCTTATCATTTTATAATTATAAACCAAAAATGACAACCATGTTCATTTTTTTAAACGTCCATTTTATGAAAAAAAATTTCACTTCATTGTTATCTTCAATATTCATTTGAAGGTTTTTGTAAAATTTTTCATATTTAAAAAATTATCGGAAAAAACAAAAAAAAAACGGTTAAGGTAAACACCCACTTTCGGTGTACAAAATTTTACTAAAAGTTTCACATTTCTTTGAATTGTTAAATAAATCTTATGTTGAAAGTTTCATTTGAAAATATTCAGTAGATTTTCAGATATAGACACAAACATTTTTAAAAATGGTCGGATTCATCTCGGAGGACCTTAAAACGGATATTTCCGTTGAAAATTCGAATTCCAAAAAAATCACGATTACAATACGGAGTAAGTGAGTAACCTTTATTCACCACATATGACCACCACATGTGAGACGTTAAATCTTTAGATTTGACTTTCTAGAACTTCGTACGGAAAAACTGTAGGCAAAAAAAAAACATTGGAAAGTTATACCAACAAATTTACAATATTTATTTAAGCCTCCCAGCACAGTAAATTTGCTACAAAATTCAAACTTTTCATTTAAAAATTACGAATTAAAAAAAAATAAAAATTCCTACATATATTTAAGAATTGAGTAATTCCCGCAGACTTTATTTTCTAGATAAATATTAAAGCAAATGAATTTGATTTTAAAGCAACCGCTGTATTTAAATTAAAACCCACAAAAAAAAATAAAAATGAATAAACAGTTGACGCAAAAAAAAAACACAAATTCCCACTAATATTTGAGAATTAAGTAATTCCCACAGACTTTATTTCCTAAATAAATATCAAAGTAAATTAATTTTATTTTAAATCAACCCCTGTATTTAAATTAAAATCCACTGAAACAAAAAGTTAAAATTTGAATCAAAAATTGACACAAAAAAAATTCCGACAAATATTTGAGAATTGAGTAATTCCCGCAGACCTTATTTTCTAGATAAATATCAAAGTAAATTAATTTTATTTTAAATGAACTCCTGTATTTAAATTAAAACTCACTAAAACAAAAAGTTAAAAATTGAATCAACAGTTGACGCAAAAAAAATTCCGACAAATATTTGAGAATTAATTCCCGCAGGCTATTTTCTACATAAATATCAAAGTAAATTAATGTTATCTTAAAACAACCCCTGTATTCAAATTAAAAACCACTAAAACAAAAAATATATACAACATTAAAAAAACAACCTAAAATTAATCGAAAACCCTGACAATGAAGGCCTAAAATCAAAAATTTAGTTTGTAAAATCTAAAATAAAGGACACAGAATCAAAAACTACCCACTAAAACAAAACATAAAATCAAATATACAGGGTGTTTCAGAGCTCTGGGAACGGTCAATCACGTGCTTATTTGTCAAAATTTCGACAAATGTTTTATACAAAAGTTGTGTATAATAGTGATCTGCACGCTCTAAAAATATTTAAATTTATACAGGGTGTCTCATAACAAAGTTACAGACCAAACTTATGTTTTTTTTTTAAATGGAACACCCTG